>VDFB02138993.1:19535-84638 GCA_007258455.2 Sequoia sempervirens
GGTGGTCCTTTGGGTACCACTTGGTTGGTTGGAACGTGCACCTTACATCATTGGCTCCCTAGTTCTTGTTCGTGATGGCGGGTACTTCCTAATTGGAGAGCTCGTGTGTACCAGTGGATTTGTAATTCTTTCATGTTCTCACTTGTATCTTTAGGATACCTTGTAATTGTATCACTCCTCAATTGTATTCGAGGAGGATCTTTGTAATTTGTAATTGTAACTCTTATGTATAAACTATCAAATTTGGAAATGAGAATTGTAAATGTAATATTAAATAAATGCAATGTGTGAATGAATCATTATTGTACTTTATATCTTATGTGATGTATTTTAATGTTATTGGATGTATGATCTTTAATTATGAGTAATAATCATATGTTATGCTTAGTTACTTTTGTTAGTTTCGGGTATTGTATGTAAGCATTGTCACATACCTTAGAGAATGCATGTGTTAGTGTAGTTTACTTGTTTAATTACACTTTAAAGAAAAAAAAATTGTTTGCTTTTGTTATGTGTGTGACATTCTCTAGGGTTTTGAGGTGAGCATTACACATGGTATCAGAGCCAAATCTTTTTTTTTTCATTTCCACAACCAATTTCCCAAGATATCTCTTTTTCCATCCAATCCCCCCATTAATTTTCTCAACACATAGTCAAAATTCAAAAATATATTTCTCAACCACCATAGTTATTTCCTCTTATGCATTCACAATTTATTTTTGCATTTAAATAATTTAAAACACAATTTAATTTCAAAATAAATTTAAATCACTTAATCTATGCACTTTACAAATACAATTAAACTATTTGCTTAATAAATTTAATTGACTAATTTATTTACTCAACAAAATAAATTTAATTTATTTATTTATTTACTTAATAAAATAAGTTTAACCACAAGGATTAAATTACTTTACCACATAAATGAAATTTAATTAATTAAATTAAATTAATGTTTTTAACAACTTTAATCTTAAATACATAAATAATCATTTAAACCTTTTAATAATTGATTTTCATAAACAACCTTGTAGATAATTCATTATCAAAACAAACAAGGACAACATGACAATACGACATATCGAACATGAACTGACGACACACTGTGACTTGGATTGTGGTTTGACAAGCGAACCCCATTACTATCTCTCAATCAACAATACCATTGGGATATGGACACGCTCAGACTTGTGAAGCCAGGTGGAGACAACGCCCTATACCTACAATCCTGCAACCAAGATGAATGTCGTACATGTATAAAAATCATAACAATCACACCATGAAGAGAAATCATGGAATCACAGGGCACTCGCAAGCGAGTGATGTAATCACGTCCCCTTCACCAATATAGTCACATCAAGACTGACAAAATTTAAGCATCAATAAATCAACATATGAGCATACATCAATCTTAACAACTATGCTAATCAAAAGCATAACATAAAACCATAAGCATCCATATAGTGTATCATCACATCAAAATATAACACCATCATCGCTCCAATGTCAGCAATCATAAAACAATAACAAGGTATCAAGGTCTATCATAGTAAAGGTACTGTCTAATAGTATAAACAAATTGAAACACATAGTAGCAACTGGAGGGGCACTACATCCTAACCCCATAGGATCAAGCTTACTCCTAGAAGCTTGCAAACAAATAGGGATAAAGCTCTCTCATCCTGGTCGCATCCTCCCAAGTAGTTGATGTATCATCTCTCGAATCCCACTAAACGCTGACATGCTCAATATCTCAACCCCTGAGGGCGAGTCTCCTATGTTGTGTGACGGCCACAAGCTCCAAATCCAATTGCTCATCCTCTACCTACAAATCATTCCAATCAAGGATGTGAGATATGTCTGGATGATAAGGCCTGAGAACTGAAACATGAAACAGGTCGTGAATACACAAGAGACTAGGCATCAAAGCAAGTCGGTAAGCAGTTGGACCAATCTTCTCAAGAATCTCAAATGGCCTGACAAAGCGAGGTGCGATCTTAGAGCCCTTTCCATATCAGATTGGACTCTTTCGCGGATGCACTTGCAAAAAGACTCAGTCACCTACTACAAACTGACGATCCACCCGATGTGCATCAACATACATTTTCTTCCTATCTTGTGCAACAACCAAATGTTCCCTGATCTGAATCACATGTTGCTCCATATCTTGAAGCATATCAGGACCCAAAAGAACTTTGTACTCTAACCAATCCAAACTCAAAGGATTCTGACACGAACGCCCATACAATGCCTAGAAAGGAGGCATCACAATCAAACTCTAATAGTTGTTGTTATAAGAAAATTCCACTAAATGGAGATAGTCCTCCCATTATGTATGCTAGTCCATCACATACATGCACAACATATCCTTGAGGATCTGTTTGACCCTCTTGCTCTGTCCATCTATCTTAGGATGATACATTGAACTGAAGTTCAACTGTGTCTCCATAGCATGTTGTAATGACGTCCAGAGAGTTGAGGTGAACACAGGATCCCTGTCAGAAATGATTCGATGAGGAATACCATGCAACCTAACAATATCTCCCATGAACACTCTAGCAATAGACAAAGCATTATAGGAGGAACGAATAGGTGAGAAGTGTCCTACCTTCATCAACCTATCCACTGTCACCATAATAGCATCGTGCCATCGCAAAGAGTTGGGTAACCCAATAATGAAATCCAATGAGATTATATCCCATTTCCACTTTGGCACCAAAAGTGGTTGCAGAAGCCCTGCTGGATGTTGGTGTTTAGCCTTCACTAGCGGACACTCCAAACAGCTCAACACAAAATCAACGATATCTCACTTCATACCTGCCCAAAAATAAAGTTGTCGCAAATTGGCATGCATCTTCTTCACTCTTGGATGAGCCGAATAAGGTGCCCAATGTGCCTCTATCATAACCAAGGTACGAAGATCTCTAGATAATGGAACATAAATGCATCCCATGTGCCTCAACAAACCATCTGAATCTAGAGAATAATATGAGAATCTTCCCTCGAGGACCCTTCCTTACTCCATCTCTGATCTCACCTCCTGGTACCAACTGTCTGCAAGAAGTGTGGAAAGAATTTGACTCCTCAAATCCACACCAAGAGTCAATTCAGATAACTTGTGTCTTCACCTACTAAGAGTGTCGGCAACTACATTCTCCTTTCCCTAGATGTACTTCACCTCAAAGTCATACTCACAAAGGAATTCCATCCATCGCCTTTGCCTAACATTAAGATTAGGCTATGTGAAGATGAACTATAGACTCTGATGGTCACTGTGCAACTCAAATCTGTGTCCCAAAAAGAAATGTCTCCATCTCATCAAGGCGTACACTGTCGCTGCCAACTCAAGATCATGTGTAGGGTAATTCAATTCATGATCCTTGAGTTTGCGCAATTCATACGTAATAACTCAACCATCCTACATCAAGACTGCTCGTAATCCCTCCAAAGATGTGTTAGTACAGACAACAAAATCTCCAATAGGATTAGGTATCGCAAGAATCGGTGCACTGGTCAACTTCTCCTTCAGTGTCTGAAATGCTGACTCACATTGTTCTAACCAAATGAACCTCTTCCCTTTCCTCTGAAGAGAAGTGATAGGATGTCCTATTCTCGAGAAGCCCTCAAAAAAAATCTATAGTAACTTGCTAAACCCATGAAACTACGTATCTCTACCACATTAGTCGGCATGGGCCAATCAATGATTGCTTGGATCTTCGTAGGATCTACTGCAACACCCTCTCCTATAATCACATGTCTAAGGTACTTGACCTCAGCCTTAAAGAACTCACATTTTGACAGGTTAGCGTACAAGTGATTATCTCTCAAACACTACAATACCTGCCTCAAATGCTCCTCATGTTCCTATTCTATCCTGGAATAGATCAATATATCATCAAGGGATACCATTACAAATATATCCAGATATGTGCAGAAGACTCCGTTCATCAAGCTCATGAACATAGATGGCACATTCTTCAACCCGAATGGTACCACAGTAAACTCATAGTGATCGTAGAATGTGTGAAACATTGTCTTATAGATATGGGCATCAAATATGCGTAGTTGATGATATCCTGACTTAAGATAAATCTTTGAAAAGATCGTAGCATCCTTGATCTAATCAAACAAGTTATCAATCCTAGGTAAGGGATATTAGTTCCTGATTGTCACTTTGTTCAAATAATGGTAATCAATGCACAAACGAAGAGAACCATCCTTCTTCTTCACAAAAATTACTAGTGCTCCCCAAGGTGAAACACTAGGGTGGATGAAACCCTGCGCTAAAAACTCCTCTAGCTACAAGTGGAGCTCCTTAAGCTCATATGTAGTCATAGGGTATGGAGCTCGTGAAATAGGCTCGGAACGAGGTAACAGATCAATCATAAAATCAATGTCATGCTGAGGTGGCATCCCTGGAATATCATCAGGAAATACATCTGCATACTCCTAGAGTATGGGGTGGCTATCAAGAGTAACCTTCTCCTCACTATCACCCAACTCCAAGTCATCTACTGTCACTGTAAATAACTGACATCCCTGAAGTACACATCCCCTTAGCTGCATAGCCAAGATCATCCTCAATGATATGGGTCTCTGAACTCCCAAAATCTCTACCTCACTACTAGATGCATCAATGCATCGAATTGACTTGCATCTACAGTCAATCACGACCTTGTGAGCCTCTAGCCAATCCATCCCTAAGACAATGTCATATGACCCCAATGGTATAATGCAGAGGTCTAATGTAGTGTGAAAGGATCCAATCTCTAATCTACAGCCAGGTACCAGGGATTGAATTGTGACTTTAGTACCAGAGGCCAATTCGACCTGCCACTTAGCGTCTTACTTTGTTTCCCTCAATCTACATCGCACCATGAAAGATGATGAAATAAAGGAATATGATGCTCCAAAATCAAATAAAATGGTAACTTAGTTACCCTATAACATACCAAATGTCTCTACTACCGTGCTCTGATGATCAACCTAGCGGTCATCAACCGCAACAAATACTCGATGCCCTCTGCCTACATCACCAACTATCAGCTTTGATGCCATTAGCCTCTTAGTGTAACCTGATGTGCCCTTATTGGGACAATGTCGTGCTATGTGACCCTATTGGCCACATTCAAAACATCTAGTACCTCTGCCAAAACCTCTACCTCCAAGAGGTGTGCTCGACTATTGAATGCTACCCCTATAGGTAGACTGTGAACGCTATGTCAGTTGCTCATAAGTGTTGCGTTTGTTTTGCCTCTAGTTCCTGTCACCACCATACTGATATTTGTCACCCTTCCTCTGCTGGAAACTCTTTCGTTTCCCCTGTAAAATCTAATATTGTCCACTCTATGCAAACACCTAGTGTGTCCTAGGTGGTCTAGCTCCCTAAGTCTAACCACTACATCCACTTGGTCCTGTAGCTGAAGAACTATCTATCTGTACTCAAGTGTTACCACCCAATTCCATTTTCAGTTTCTCCTCCACCAATCTGGCCTTCTCCACCACTATCTCCATAGCCTTGGGTTCAAAAACTCACACACCTCCACTAATCCAAGCATTTAAGCCCCTAATGAAATGCTAAACTAGCATGCCCTCATCATCTCTGATGCCTGCAAACTGCTTGAGCTCATAAAAATGATGCTCATATTATTCCACGGACATAGCCATCTCTCACAAGGCATGGAACTCATCTCCTAGACACTGTCGCCAATGGTCAAAAAGAAATCTGGCCCTCAATCTGTCTAAGAACAAATCCCAAGATACAATATTAATATCAATATGGAGCTTTTACTCCTCCAACCTCCACCAAGTAGATGAAAAATCTCTCAGGTGCATGATCACACATCTAGCTTTGGTGTTGCTACCATAAGGGTGCATAGAAAAACACCAATTCAAATCTATCAGCCACATCTCAGCCTCTTATCCGCTACCCAAACCATCAAATGTAGGTGGACGAGCTCTAAGTAGGTCTCTCATATGTGCATCCATGACTACCTCTGACTAAGTTGGAACCTCTCTCACACCCATAATATCCTAATCCCTATCCTGCCTCAGACCAAGATGAGCTAGTGTCTCCTGTAATAAATGACACAACTGAGCGTCCCCGATCCCTGGTGGACCCTGATTCTGATCACCACCCTCAAGTACGTTTTGGGAAGCCTATTGCTCCTCATGATCTGCGTCATAGGGAACAATGGAAGGTGAATTCTGTTGATTACCTCCGCAGCCGCCTGCATGGCCATGACCTCGCCTAGGTGGCATGATCCTACATAGATACACACCACGACATAAGACAAGGTACGCAAACTTAAATCCTATGCAACTAACAGCTTAATGGGTTCAATATATAATATATATTATTGTGCATATGCTACAAAGAATTCTTGTAGGAATTTTTATAAAAAAAATCTGTCAAAATTTATTTGGGAATTTCTAGAAAGTCGTCATACGACGAAATTGATGAAACAAGGGAATTATGAATAAAAAAGGAAAATTGTTCGCTTTCGTTATGTGTGTGACATTCTCTAGGGTTTCATGGCAAGCGTTACACATGGTATCAGAGCCAAATCTTTTTTTTTCATTTCCACAACCAATTTCCCAAGATATCTCTTTTTCCATCCAATTCCCCCATTAATTTTCTCAACACTTAGTCAAAATTCAAAAATATCTTTCTCAACCACCATAAATAGTTATTTCCTCTTATGCATTCACAATTTATTTTTGCATTTAAATAATTTAAAACACAATTTAATTTCAAAATAAATTCAAATCACTTAATCTATGCACTTTACAAATACAATTAAACTATTCGCTTAATAAATTTAATTGATTAATTTATTTACTCAACAAAATAAATTTAATTTATTTATTTACTTAATAAAATAAGTTTAACCACAAGGATTAAATTACTTTACCACATAAATGAAATTTAATTAATTAAATTAAATTAAATTTTTTAACAACTTTAATCTAAAATACATAAATAATCATTTAAACCTTTTAATCATTGATTTTCACAAACAACCTTGCAAATAATTAATTATCAAAATAAACAAGGATAGCATGACATTACGACATACTGAACATGAACTGACGACACACTGTGACTTGGATTGTGGTTTGACAAGCGAACCCCGTTACTATCTCCCAATCAACAATACCGTTGGGATATGGACACGCTCATACCTGTGAAGCCAGGTGGAGACAATGCCCTATACCTAAAATCCTACAACCAAGATGAATGTCGTACATGTATAAAAATCATAACAGTCACACCGTGAAGAGAAATCACGGAATCATAGGGCGCTTGCAAGTGAGTGATGTAATCCTGTCCCCTTCACCAATACAGTCACACCAAGACTGACAAAATTTAAGCATCAATAAATCAACATATGAGCATACATCAATCTTAACAACTGTGCTAATCAAAAGCATAACATAAAACCATAAGCATCCTATAGTGTATCATCACATCAAAATATAATACCATCATCGCTCCAATGTCAGTGATCATAAAACAATAACAATGTATCAAGGTCTATCATAGTAAAGGTACTGTCTAACAACATAAACAAAATCGAAACACATAGTAGAAACTGGAGGGGCACTACATACCCAGTGAAATTTCCCTGGTGGGACCAAGTCGCCACCTAGGGCGACTTAGTCCCACTGGGCACAAAAATAAAAATAATTTTAATTTCTTGGCTGGATTTTATTCTCTTACCCTTGAGGTTGGCGTGTGATGTGTTATTTTTTGGAAACAATGGAAAATCAAGTATAAATAGGGGTTTTTCCTCTCGTTTTAACCCCCATTTATTCAAGCATTCATTCATGTAATCATTCAAGCAGTTATCAAGCATTCAAGCACTCTAAGCATAATCAAGTCATTCATTGGAGCACTTCATTGCATATCTTCATATTTACACATCAAGGGTTCGGTAAGTATATGCCATTGCATGTTGTTTATTTATCATTCTCTTCCTATTTCATTTCATTTCATAGGGTTTTATTACCAAAGTGGGGTTCAACTAAGGCAAACCCCTAAACTCTAACCCTTAACCCTTTTTTCCCTCTTTGCATGTGTGTTTGTAGGTCTTGTATGCAGATTTTTCAAGGAGGAAAATGTCAAAAAGGTGTTTTCAATCCATCAAAGTCATCAAAGTCAACAAAGCCCTAATTGAAGCTTGGAGACCAATTTCAAAGTATTTTCTACAGATTTAGATCCAGACACCCGTCAAAAAAGGAAGAGCAAACTGAAAGCTACAGAATCCTATCCCAAAATTCCAGAAATTCCCAAGTGGACTAAGTCGCCATCTGTGGTGAATTAGTCCCACTACTAGACCTGAAAAATGGTTTCTATATTTCTAAGTACCCATTTGGCAGATTCTCGTTCTAACAGATTTTCCCTGAAACTGGACTAAGTCACCCAGCTTGGTGTAAGTGTCCTAGTCAACATTTCTAGTCAACTCTATAGGATTCCAGAGCCTCTCTACAGCAGACTCTAGATTCCAGGTGCACCTCTTCAGTTCTATCTAATTATGTCATCATTTACTTGCATTCTTAGGAGTTTTTGCGTACATCATTGTGTTTTCTAGCACTTTGCATTTCTTAGGTTTAACATCAATAAATCATTTCTTTTTCAGTTTATTGCATTAGTACATTACATTTAGATACATTGCATCCCTTTTACATTAATCTTGAGTGTAGACATTAGCATTTTGGGCCCATTTCTCTCCTTTTAGGTGAAAACCCCAAAAGAGTAAGAGCACCTTGGACACCCAAAATCAATGTCCATGGATATTACAACAATTGTTGTCCAATAGTAGAAATGGTAAAATTCACTAGTCTTGGTAAAGAATACATAAACCCCTTATATGATATAGTGGAGCATGAACCAAAGAAAGAAGAACAATTGGAGTTGCAAGAAGGTATGAAGAATTTTCTAATCAATGTCACTTTTTTTAAAATTTTGGTTCACAAAGAGAGTATTTTTGTTTTGAATCTTTTAGAAATTTCTAAATTAGAAAAGCTTAGTTATGGAAAATATTTATTGCACTAGTTTCATACCATATTATTTTTATTATGAGAAGCATTATAATATTGGTGAAAAGATAAAGGGTACAAAATGAAAAGGGAATCTTTTCTCTCAATTTCAATATTTCTCAAGGATGATGATATGTGATTAGGTGTTATAAGGTCAAAGAAAAACAAATAAAAGATATTGTGACACACATCGATTGAAATTTTTGATGGGTCCAATTTTATGATACCAAATATTCACCATTCCACATGATAGGAAAGGAATGTAACCCACTATTTCCATAGCTGAACATAAGATATGTGATGCATTACATGTTATGGGATTTGAAATGTGCATGGGTGAAGATTGGGTACATTCTATTAGCGAGTTTCTATAGATTAATCAAACTAGGGACCTAATGTTTACATTTGAAAGGAAAGATGTGCCACTTGGAGGCATCTCTGATGGGTCTCTAGGAGGAGTCACAAGTAAGACTTGTTTCCTACAAGTTACTTGGACAACTAGAAGAATAATGATGGAAGAAATGTATATTATCTAATTTTATGGAAAGAAACATAGTTCTTATTTTGATATTCAAATGTTTCAAATTGAGTATAGTATAGTGTCTCGTATTATTTTCCTATGATCATTATTAAGTAGAAGATTCCAAAATTTCATGGAGTTAGAAATTGGTTGTAATCATGAATGTTTCACTTGTTACTTAGTGAAGATTGATTTTGGATCAAGCTACAACTAAATCTTTATTTTCAAGGAATATGTGCTCAAGATAGTTGTCAAATGTCTCATTGGAAACACTAAGTTTTAGGTTCTTCCATTCATCTTGACCCATGCACTAACTAGTTTCCTAAGTAGGGTGAATTAGGTATTTAGTAGATAACTAAGGAAACTTTTTTTAAAATCTTTTTTTGATATTTTTATATGTTTTAAAACATGAAAGGATCATATAATGCAACTAAAATTGGTCTTTGGGTTCCTAGAGCAACAAGTTCTATTTTGAGAACTAGTTTAAGTGTGAGCTTGGGAACACAAATATTAAATATACCAGGTTCATGTCATTATTTATCAAGGAATGCAAGTGGATCAAAAGAGGATTCATTTTATTCTATATTAGGAATTCCCTACCACACTAACTCTATTGAGAAGGCTCAACCTATGCAAAAATAATGAAAGGTTTGCTAAGGGATTTTCACATATAGTAGCACCTTTAACTAACATGAAAAAGGGGTATTTTTCTTGGATGGGAAGAAAATTGAAATCTTTTGATAAGCTTAAGAACGTAATTCTATGCTCATGCCTTGTATTTTTTATTTTAAATTTTTCACAACCATATATGGTGGGATGTGGTATCTCAAGAGAAGGTATTGAGGCCATATTAATACAAAAGGAGGACTCCATTAAATTTGAAAGCATGAAGTTAAAAGATTCAAAATATAGTTTCTCTATCTATAATAAGGAGACCTTTTCTATCAACCATATATTTTTGCAATGTTTAGACACCATTTGGTTTATGGTAGTTATGTGGCTAAGATAGATTGCAATGGCTTGAAGCTCTTCTTGGGCACCATGACTTGGAATATCTAAAACAAAAATGGGTAAGGAAAACCCAAGATGATGATTTTTTTATTAAGGGAAAAAACTAATGTAACCATAGATGTCTTTCTTGGAATGTACATTCCTTATTCTATTTCAATCATGTGTTGGTGAGTATAAGGGTTTCATATGATAAAAAATTCCAAGAACATAATTTTTGTTCACATCATGGATGAAAATGTGAAGGATGATAAGCATGTGAGAGAAAATGGTCTCATTGGGTACAAAAACAAAATCTTTTGTGTATTTTATTCTAAGATTAAATAGAAGATTTTGAAGGCTTTGCATAATACACCCCTAGTGGGACACCATAGATCCTACAAAGTAGGGAAAATAGAGAGAGAATCTCATGGAAGTACTTCAAGGAGGACCTTACCAAGCATATTACTAAGTACGCTCCTAACTATCAAAACAAAGGAGAACATATCTTTCCTCCAAGTATATTGAAGCATTTGCTTATCACCCCTTGAGATTGAGAAAGTGCATTCATGCATCCTATCATGGGTCTTCCCAAGGTATATCATAAAGATTATGTTTATGTTGGTGTGGATATGCTAAATGAGTATGCACATACTTCTTTACCATTTATTTTGACTTTAATGTACATCATATGGTAAAATTATTTTTTAGAGAGGTGATTAGGTTACATGAGTTTCCTAAAAAATATTGTCAAGGTATCCATAACAAATTTTCTAATTACTTTTCATAGGAATTATTTTATTTAATAGATAAGAGTTATACTTATGTGGGGAAATAATGTCATCATTGTCATAAGGGTGAATTTTTTGACAAATGAACTCATCACAAAATATATAGCTCATTGGAGGAAACTACCTATAAAGGATGCTACTTGGGGGGAATCAAAAAATATTTCAATTCACATTGCTTAAGGGAAAACAATTTTTGGGAAGGGTGGGCTTGGAATGTCCCATTTTCAATTAACTTATTAATAGGAATCCAAAGACCATTTTCTATTTTAAGTGAGTTCAACCTATTGGATTCCAATCCAATAAGCTTCAAAATTTGCAAACAATATTCATGTCCTTGCTCCATTTTTCCCTTTCCCTATTTTTTCTATCAATTATAATCAATCTAAGAAATATTTGTATGGGTCTCCATGATCCAAATTATTTTGGAAAATTAGAGGACAATTCCTAGCAAGGAGATGGTGGTATTGTAAAACACACAACAAACAATTTTTGAAGCCTCATTTTATTTAGAATAGAAAAAAAAATCCATACAATTTGGCAAACTAGTAAGAGAGATGTATACCCCTAAATCCAGACAATTTGGGCAAACTCATCGAACAGATGTAATCCCAATCTACTCCATACAATATGGACAAACTCATGGAGAGACATATGCCCTTATAACTCTATTTAGAAGAGCTGATATAATTTAGCAAACTCATCAAATGAAACGTATGCCACAATTTGACAAACTCGTCTGAAGATAATGTATGACTCCAACTTTCTTTATTGACTTTTAATTGAGCACATTAATACATTTTCAAAGACACTAAAAGGTCTTCAATTTCATTTCCTTATTAGAAGTCAAAATGAATAGCCTAAAACTGAAAGGTCACCACACTTAAGACAATTGATTATAAAATTAAAATATAGTTTTACAGGGGTACCCCAACTTCTTTATGATCATTCCTCCCCCTTGAGAGGTAACGAGGCCCAACTCACCCAAAAGGAAATAAGAGGCAAAGGTCCTCATTTCACCAAAAAGGAAATAAAGAGGCAAAGTTGGCATAATTGACATGTAGAATATTGATCTGCTCATCATAGGGAATTCTGGGAAACTGCTTGGCACAACTCATCCTCATTAAAAAGCATCCTGTGAGAAGGTAAATATCTGGAACCTAGGCATGGAAAACCAAGTGGCTTCGTGCCGCAGAGTCAAGAAAATGGCCCTTGGAAGAGGGAAGCTGAAATTTGGCTCATTTCTGTCGGTGAAAGGCATAATGAAGGGTGTCAGTCATGTTTAGGAGCCTTTGGCGACTGTTGAATTGGTATGGAAATGCTCTGTTTGGTTCACCAATTATATCACACTTGACAGCTAAAAAATTCCATACTCAAAACTATAATAATCTTGTGATTTTGCACAATTCTGCATATATACTCTGTCAATTGAATTACAAACCCCTTCTAAACCCTTCTTGATTTGAAATATTCATTAAGATGTGTGGCAAGCATTTCTTGCAGCATATGTGTCATGTTTGAGAGAACCATTCTGTACCATTCGGGCAAGGTCTGTGGCCCAATTTGATTAATGTCCAAAACTTGTACCGCTGGCTGAAGTCCCCTATTTTTCATGGCAAGAAGTGTCTTCTTGAGGTTTCCAAAAGAGTGGAAACATGGAGTGGTGGAAATACAATAATAATGTGGAAGGGGGAACGACAGTTTATCAGCTAATGTTTGCCCTTTTTCACACCATGAAATTGTTAGTCATAATGCATTGCCCAGCGGAGTGACTGCTGGGCAAGGATTTGGAGCCTATCAACTTGATCCAAAAGTGGATAATTATCTTGTAATTCAGGATAAAATGATGAGGATGCCCAAATCTTGCACTTATGGTGTATAAGGGCGTTGCCAAGTTAAGAGGATAAACCCGCCCCCATGGTAGTGACGATGAGAAGCCAACTAACCACAATATATATATTGTGTAATAAACCACTCATAAACCAGTATATTTGTCTCATCGATAGCCAAACACAAGTAGTTTTAGAGAATCCCTAGAATTTCTTCTAATTCATGTGTTAAATCATTGCTTCTATGCTTACTCAATAAAACTAGATGAAGAAAATCCAGTTTTATGAAAGTTAATGTTGTTACACATGTTTTTAATTTTTTTAATTTTTTTTCGGTTAAAATTAGGTCTCACTTTTCAAAATTGTAGAAACATGTGTTTCATCCTTTATGGATGAGGAAGAATGATGAAGAAACATTTGGGGATAACGTCCATTTTCAAAGAAATTTGTTAAAGATATGAGAATAATCAGTACATGTTGAACCAACACCTACTCAAGTACCAAATGTGATAGTCACCTACCTTGCTACAAGATTTTGGAAGAGGAAGAGAGCAGAGTATGCTCCAACAAGTGAGGAGTAGAAAAAGTGGCAATGTCAAGGCAAGTATCCCACTTGGCATCCAGATTAAATTGTGGATTCTCCTCCTTTCATTCTGCTGCCATGTTAGCCCAAGCACGATAATTTAGTAAATCCCTACACACATAGGGTTGGGTGTTTTATTGTGTTTGGAATTCTAGGACACCCTTTTTCAGAGAAAGGCATAATACTTGCAAAAGATTAGCAAACAAATTAGAGTTGGTCCCTTGTTTGAGAGGTGTTAGCGTCATCAACAAACAAATTACAACTTGAGATGTACAAAGAATAATGAGGCAAAGATATTTGTGATATATATTATCCATAAAAACCCTAATTCCACCATGGAACTGCCGTTCATAAGCTACCATGAGAATATGTAGAGAATGTTCTACATGATTGATAACAAAAGCATTTTTCCTAGAGTAGGAAGAATACATTAGGTGAATACATCTTACATAAAATATTACATATCTGGAATGAAATCTTACCGTGATATCAATTGAGCCTACACGTTTGAAAAGGATCATTTAATTATTTATTTTTGAAAATAATGAGACTATTTGAGAACTTGAGAATGAAGGAGAGGATTACGCTTCAATGGTATTTCATCATTAAATGTCACTTTTAGCTTGAAATCCATGTTCCTCTTGTCTTTGTATTGCAGGTAAGAATGGGAAGAAGAAACTATGGCTGTAATACCATTGATCCAAATTATTTTGGGAAATCAGAGGAAAATACCTAGCAAGGAGGTGGTGGTATTTTAAAACACACAACAAACAATGTGTGAAGCCTCATTTTATTAAAAATATAAAAATTCCATACACTTTGGGAAAACTCATGAGAGAGATGTATGCCTTTGAATCTATAAAATTTGGGAAAACTCGTGGGAGAGATGTATGCCCAAGATTTCATACAATATGGACAAACTCATGGGAGAGATGTATACCCTTGGAACTCTATTTGGGAGAGTTAATATAATTTTACAAACTAATTAGACAAGATGTATGCCATAATTTGACAAACTCGTCCAAAGAGATGTATGTCTCCAACTCTCTTTATTGGCTTTGATTTGAGCCCATTAATACATTTACAAAAACACTAAATAGTCACCACACTCATGTCCTCAAAGATCGGGAATATCAAGCAATGACAAAGATACACAGTTATACAACATCAAAGATCGGGAAGATCAAGCCTAGATTGTCCAACGCGATGTGGAACACATCTAGACTATCAGTTTTGTGCTCACTCCAAGGTAGCGGAACTCTAGGTTGTCCACTAGGTGAGTCTTCCAAAAGGGTGGAAAATGAGATAATCATATTAGGCTCCCACACCATATCAAGTCTATCCTCCTGACAACTTCAATAAGGCACCACAATGCTAGGCAAGGCTCCACAGGCAAGCAAGGTGTATTATGCTAGGTGTCCTTGAATTAGGGATTTCGAGCTTCACAAGGTCAACAAGTTGAGTTATTCCAAACACTTATGAATATTATGTATAGATTTTTTGTTCAAAGGAATTTTTCTTCGTTCGTGTAAGGTCTTCTTAGGGAACATCGTGCCTAATATCTCCAAGAGAGGACAAGTCAAGAGTAAAAGTTTCACAACTTAGGGAATGCAGTGCGTCGCATCACCACTAAGAGGAAAGTCATACGCTAAAAAATATTGCACTCTTGGAGGACATCAAACCCAATGACACCACCAAGAAAAGGATGCATCACAAGAAAAAAAAAATACACCATGAAACATGCAAAATGTTGAAAGATATTATCAATGTATGCCCCCACTTTAAAGCGGTTGCTAACACCATTGCTGTGAGCAATTGCTTTAAAGTAGCCAATGTTCAATCCTAAGACATGAAAGCTTCCTCGGAAAGTCCTATGCCAAGTTGAATATATTTTCGAAATAAAGCTACATCATGAAAAAGGAAGGAGGGCTTGTCCCCAAAAATACATAAGGGATCTATGGATTCGGGGTCAATATATCTATGCTAATATGTTGTTATAGAGCTCAAAAACGTCATCATTCCCCAAATACTAATAGAACTAGAAGAATGACACATAAAGATCAAAAACACAGAAAAATCCTTTTGGGTCAACATGGAAGAGACCTAAATGTCTCAATGCCTTGCATCATCCCCAAAAGGAAAACATAAGACAAATGAAAAAGGTAAAACGTTTACGAGATAGAGAAGAATGTAGGTATCTAAATATAGGAATGCACAAAGAGAGAGAGAGATACATCAAACAAAATAGCACGGGGGATCACATTACGCACATGCAATCACATAAAGAAACATGAAAAACAAAAACAATGCAAAATACTAGTAAGGCACATGTGATTCAACCTATAGTAGGTCATCTGTATCTCAATCTTGATCAGTATATATGGAAGGTGGACAACTATCCAAAGGGACAACAACAAGTGTCGAACTAGGGGAAGCACCAAGTTCAACACTCTTTTTAGGAGAATTTTCATTTAAGCTCATAGAAGAGGATAACAATGAATTCAACTCATTATGCACTTATTCATCAATATTTGCAATATCAATGTCATCATCTAAATTAATCACAATAGGAGGTCAAATGAAATTTCTTTAGAAGGTTCTTATTTACGTTGTGGTGAAGGTATAAAATCATCATGCATTGCTTCTGGATTTTGATTTTCTATGTTGTTCTTTTCTTTAGTTTGTAACATTTGAGCAATAGCATGACGTCTACACCTACGCTCTCTAGCATTTCGATTTCGTTTCAACTTGTTATCAAGTTGTGATTGTGTAGGAGCGGGTCTGTCAACCATAGGTTTCTTTTCTTTCCTTAGGGGAGGAATGGAAGGAACCATAGGAGGTTGTTCAACCACTTTCTCTTTAGCTTTGTAAACTTGTTTGACTTTAGGAGGCACAACGAGATTGTTTTGATTGTCTTGTGGTCTCTTATAGGAAATGGTAGGATGATTTTTCATAGGTTTCTCTTGGATATTTGGAAGGGATTTTTATTCAATCGTTGGTTTGTCAAGGACGAGTGGCTCAATCATGAGTGGAGGCATGTTTCTAAGGGATAATTTAACTATGTTTTTTGCCTTAAAATTTTGATATGCTTTGAAAAAGTACTCCTCGTGAGGTCTAATGGATTCAATAGGCTTAGGCCAAAATAAATCCAATGAAAAGTTCCCTCAGGAAGACACGGGATTAAAGCCACTATGATGCACAATAAATATTTCATTTCCAAAGAGAAACTTTAAACATTTATGCATAACTGACGGGACGACATTCATGGAGTGAATCCATGGATAGCCTAACTTCACACGAAATTTTTCTGACGAAAAGATGATGGTGAATGAGACATTTAATGTGTTTGGTTCAAATTTTAGAGGGAGATTTATCGAGCACGTCGCAAGGCAAGCAAAACCATTGTGTGTTTTGATCCATGCTTTCAATTTTTCATATGTATCTTGATAGATTTCATGCACAAATAGGAATTCTTCAGTCATCACATTCTTTGCATAGACGGGGTCAATTAATCCCATTGGTAGGCTTGTCATTGATTCTTCTAGCTATGTAAAGAGGACCATCAAGTGCATGCTTGATTATGTCTTTTTGTGAGAAAGCAATATCAAGGGGTATTTTGGTTGAGCCCTTATGAGGATTAGCTTCAATAAATGCCACTACTTCAACTGGTTCAAATCCACATTTTCATCTTTTATGTGTTCATCATCCATGTCAACATTCATCACATCATTCTTTGTTTCACTAACTTTGACAAATGAAATAGTGTGTTTTGGCATGGGATTTGTAAAGATTTGTAAGTTTTGGTTAGGAGGAGCTACAGACTTATTACCTTTATCGTTATTATTGTCAACATCATTGATTTCCTCTTTTTCATTCATTTGTTTAGTACTAACCATAACACAAGTGACTCCTTGTTTCTTAGGGGGAGTAGATGACTCATCATAAACTCCTAACAATTCTTTCAAAGCTTCATATTCCTCACATGTTGTATCAATCAATTTAGGATGTTTCAAAGTGAGAGTTATCTTAGAGGAATTACACATGATGGTGTTAATGTTGAGTGAAGGTGAAATGCAATACAATGACCTAGAATGCAATGTGTAAATGCAATTTCAAGGTTCTAAACAAGGTAATTTGCTGATTACACTATGTAACAATCTGAAAATGAAATCTTGTAAATGTAATTTTGAAATCATACAATGCACTAAATGTTCCAAATTAAGCTAGATATGATGAAATTAATGAAATAGAAATATGAAAGTAGCAAATAGAAGCACAAAAAAATGAATATTTTAATTTCCAAAAATTCATATTATGGCCTTGTCGAGGACTCATTCACCCTATGGTGAATGGGTCCTAGATGACGTTTTTGAAACTGATTTTAACAGATTTTTAGGTGTTTTCAAGTGGTTTTCACATTCAAGTCTGTAACAACAAGATTCGGTTTTAGTTTTCTATGAATTCAATGTGGAATGCAAGTTGAAATATGACAAAATGATAACCTAAAAGACCTAATTTGATATGCAATTTTTGTTTCAATTTTCAAATGCAAGTTTATATGATGTAAATGATATGCAAGATGACTTTTTTTTGTTTTTTTTAGATTTAAAGAATGCAAACAATGCAATCCTAAAACCCTATATGCAATGCAAATTAGACACACTAAATGAGATCTAATTCAATGCAAATGAATGCAAGATCTAAATCTAGGATGAAAAGGACTACAAAATCATATAACTACAATGCTCAAAAGGTTGGGTTCACCATAATGAAACATAGAAAAATGGGGTTCACCAAATGAGATATAATGATGAACCTCCTATTCTTCTATATTTCATTCAATGTGTGTCTTATGATGTGTAATTGAGTTACCAAAATCAAACCTAATTGTTATAGCAATCAAAAGGTAGGTTTTAAGAGGGTTAAATTTTGTGTACCTATTGCAAAAAGTGCTTTTTCGAACCTCACTGAAGACTCATTCGCCCTATGGCCAATGGGTTTTGGCTAGGGTTCTAGAAAATCAATTTATATGTTTTGTTCCTCTCAGTCTACGCTTCCAGATCCTAGTTCGAGACTATCAAAAAGTCGGAAATAAATCATGTAGCTTAGTTTCTTTGATTTGACAACTTTCTTAGCAACTTTGACAACTTTGACAATTTTTCTCTCCAATGGATCTTCAACCTAAAACCTACAATCACACATCAAAGGAGAGAAAAAATTTGTTTGTTAGGGAATAGGGGTTTTCCTTGGTCAAACCCCACTTTGGTAATTAAGCCTTGAAATGAAACAATGCATAAAGGAATGATGAATGAACAACAATATGTAACAACTCACCAAACCTTAATTGAACCTTGGATAAATCTACAATATAGCATGAAGTGACCATAATGGATATAGATCTTGATCATAAGACTTGATATATAACAATGCTTGAATTGGATCTTGAATGCTACATCAACACATTAGCTCAATAACATGCATGATGCATTATTCCTTTGACATGATGAAATGAATCTTGATTGTTGCAATAATCTTCAACAATCTGCCCTTAAATGCCTTAGAAATTCTCTTGAATGCTCTTGAATTTTCTTGCTTTTGATCTCATGAAGTCACATAAAAATTCTAGGTGAAAACATAGTGAAATAACCTTGTATTTATACTTATCTTATTATTAATTCCCAAAATTCAAATATCACAAGCCAACATTAAATCTAGGATTTGAAATCATTAAAATACCACCAAAAATATATCCCTGGGGGGGAGTGGTGGGGGGGGGGGGGTCCTAGGTCTAAGTGAGGACCCATTCGCCATGTGGCAAATGGGTCCTAGGTCACTCACCTAGGACACACTTTGGACAATGTGAAATGTTATGTGAAAATAGGGTCCTAGGACCTAGTGAGGACCCATTCGGCAAGTGTCAAATGGGTCCTAGGTCACTAGTTGAGGACACACACCTAAAATTAAGTGTTGTGTAATATCATTTATGAATGTTGAGCTTTATCCCTCAAAATCAACAATTAATTAGGCTTGGATTTGAATTAGAGGGGCCAATTAAGGAAAATTAACCTTAATTAATTAATAAAGCCCTAGATTAGTGTGAAAGTGTAAAAGTACACCTTAC
Organism: Sequoia sempervirens; assembly: GCA_007258455.2. NCBI lineage: Eukaryota > Viridiplantae > Streptophyta > Pinopsida > Cupressales > Cupressaceae > Sequoia > Sequoia sempervirens. The sequence continues at coordinate 39,406 of VDFB02138993.1, forward strand.
AACACCCTAAATAAGGCACAATTAAGTCCATTTTATTAAAAAGGGCCATAAACTTAATGTGAATATAAAAAACCATATTACGACACTAAATTAAGGCAACATTAAGCTCATTTTAATATTAATTATTCCCAAATTAAATGTGAAAAAGAGATACTTTTTCTATTACTACATATCGAAATGAAATTATTATTATTAATGTTTACAAATAATAATAAAGGATGATAAAAGTAAATATAAAATCTTGGGTGACAAGTATAGAGAAATCTTTAGGTAACAAGAGTTGTGAGCCAGCTGGAGTCCCTACCAAAAGCAATATCAGATGTTCATGTTTAAGCTTCAAGTTGTAGCAAACTCAATAAGAGCAGTCACTTCTTATAGAGAAACTAACTCTTTAGAAGATAAAGCACATAGAAACATAGACATTTATTTTGTATGGGCATTTCAAAAGATCTCAGTAAGTTAGCAGAGCCATGCTTACTTTTATTGCATGCCATACCCTATGAAAAAGCAATATAACATATCTTGTGTGTGAGAGAGAATATCAATGTCAACAAATGACCAAATGGGTTAACAGGACCGTTAAGGTACATCTAGTTTAGAGTATACAAAAGAAGCATTTGGCATGTCTCCAATGAACTAAAAATAAAAGAATAAAAATAGAAAATGGATAGCCAAAAGATTATGACTCAATGCTACTGTAAGTTAAGGAATGTTGATAGGAGGAGAATGACTTGGATTAAGGGAAGCTGGTGATGTTATCGAGCGGATTGGATAAGCCTTGTTTGAACATCTGAAATTATGGAACCAATGGTGGAAGAAGACAACATATTAAAATTGTGCTAGTGCTATAAGAGAATAGAATGCCTCAAAATAGCAGTCATATATTTTGATATCTTTGTGGTAAACATTCATCATGTGTGCCAAGAGTTTGACTCCATGGTCAAGGGTCACTTCCAAGCAAACCCAATGGCTATCAAAACATTCCAGTCAAAGGAGGAATCACCCTAGTGTTGTTAATAATAAACGCCCAACAGGATTACGTCTGGGTACCTAGCAAAAGGGCTTGCCTATAAAGTGAAGACTATGTTGTCACGTTGATAAAATAAAAGGAATGTAATGAGTGGATTTTGTTCATACCCAAAAACATAGATGTCTGTTGGATGGATCATAGGTATAAGATCTTGAAAGTCTGTTATACTAACAGTCATTTACCATTTGCAAGATACTCTTCATTTGAGTGAGAAAAGCTTCAATATCATCATAGAGCAACTCACAGATCTCATGGTGCATGACATCCACCTCATAGCCCTATCCTAGGTCTTTCTCAAGCCGGGCATAGAGGTATTAGTTGAAAATTAGATAAACTGTGACATCCAACTTGTTGGGTATGGTGTATCCCTATAGATTGAATAAAATACCACATAATTATCAACACATTTTATAGAACATCCATTGAAGTTGTTAAGCATGACTGAATTTAAAAAGAATATTTATGAAATAAAAAATTAACTTAATCTAAGTGGATTTCTACAACATATTAAGAGCAGGGAAGTATACCTCCAAACAATGAACTTTATTATCTTCAATCCAATTACAAGAATATGAACTAAACAATGTCAAGGGTAGCCAAATATTAAGAGCAGAGCAGTGTACGCTCCAAACAGTGAACTTTATTATCCTCATTCCAATTACCAGAATGAAGGGTAGCCAAATATAGCACTCTGTGAGAAAAAAGCACTTTCAAGGAGCAAACATACATTCTAGATACAAATATTATACACCACCATTTGCAAAAGCAACACAACACACCATCATAATTTTGATGCTCTTCTTCACATAAACTATGTCCACACCAACAAACATTGCTCCTATAATCCAAGCCGATTTAATGTTAATAATTTTGGAATCTTGCATAATGTAGAGGTGTATATGTGCTGAAATTAATTGAGGTGCATGTCTCCTGCCTATATTAAAACACTTACACCTTCTCATACAAGAAATTCTACGGGAAGAAACTAATAAATCAGTGTATCAAGAAAACTACCAAATGAGTATCAGAAAAAGTTCAGCAATGAAACAAATATGAATGTCTAAACACTTCATAAATGTATCAGAGACAATGTATCAAGCAATGTGACTAACTCCAACAATATCTAAACCATCCACAAGACAAGTTTTTTAATGTATAATTTTCATCCATATGAACAAAATATGTGCCAAAAGAGTTTCATAGGATCCTAATTTAGTAGGGATGTGTCCTAAAATATTTTTGTAGCATCAGAAAACTATCATTAGAAACATTTTGACCAACTACATATTTTGAATGAGTAAATACAATGAATATGAGAAATCAAAACTTTTGTTAGCACACAGAGCTCCCTGAAACATTTAGTTGAGTTGTTTGGGGTTGTTAGCCCTGTTTATACTTGTTTGTTGTTGTATTGGTGTCTTATAGTTGTATGCTCTTTGCTATTGCTTCTTGTTGATGTTTGTGTGTCTTTGAGTTCTTTCATGGACTATGGAGCATTCAAAATCCATCTGTCTAGTACATGGCTCCAGTCAAAAGTGTTAATCCATAATTAAAATAAATTCTAGTAGTCAATTATTTGGGAAAAAAACATTTCCTCTACAATTTGCATTCCAAATTCATAATGATATTTATTTTATTTTAGCTTCAGCTATGGGTTTTTATCTACTTTACATGTAGGGCCTCTTAGGATACACCAATTATCTCCATTAATTTAATAAACAACTATCATATCTACAACAATTCAAATAATTCACTGCCTTGTCTATGGTATTGCTCACTATTATGCTTTGATAGATTTTTTTCAAGCATCTATAGCTTGTTCAAAAGCACTTGTTTTAGGATTTTAGCCATAGCAGCAAGGCACTGAACTGTTTGATAAAATGCTTTGGTAGACAAGTATGAAAAATGTGGTGGCATAGACAAGGCAATGAACTATTTGAAAAAAAAAAGTTGTGGGCTAGGTCTGTAGGAAACAAAGTTCTTAGTAGCATCCCGACCATACATCTATTTCCATACTATAGTATCACAATCATGAGTGATAAGAGGTCATTTGTGTCAGAAATATGGTAGAATAGCCTACAACGAATCAAATACAGACTCTAAAATTGAAGAAAAATAATTAAGTCATTCTCTTTCACAAACTGATGTAAACTCAAAATGTAACTCACATCGTCAAGAAACATGCAATTCCATTTCAGTTGGTTCAATAATGGTATTCGAAGGAATGCTCACTATGAAATGAGTGATTCTGGGCCATATTCCAATTTTGATAGTTTTTCAATACTGCAAGAAGACATTCCTATAAGCCATATTTAAGTAAAATTTCATGGTTCAATACAGTTGAAAGAGAGGCCACCTTTCAGTACCAAGAATGTCATCTCGAATCAATAATGTACGACACATCATAAATATGATTATTAGAGAATTTATTTATAAATATTAAATTGAGACTCCCTTGCAAAAACTGATAGAATTAGAAAATTATGAAATTTGACTCTCGAAAATACAATATATCAAGTCTAATTTTCCTTCATAACCTCCTTCCTTTCGCATGGACTTGGTGCTATTCAAGGAGAGAATTTAAACCAGTAATATATCCAAGTTTGGATCATGATAGTACTTTAAGCTACATGTGTGGGTATGTGTGTTCAAGTGTTTAGTAATTTTCCTCTTTTCATTACTTTTTTGGACTGACAAACATTTATATCATGTTGATGGTAAAACATGCTTACCTTTAATTAGTATGACATCCAAAACAATTCCAATCTCCCTGTTACATATAGAAAATAGTTTCATGATTCATTATATGAATAATAAATAATCTGAAGGAAATGCCAGCAACACAAAGCATTGATTTTTCCTCAACTTACCTCAATTGGATTGGGATCAAAGGACAAAGCAACGCCTGCTAATTCTATTATTCTCTACAGCCAAGAAGATGAAAAAAAAATTGACTTAATATTTCATGGCATGTGTCAAAGTCATGTTGCAAGGCCATAGCACAATTCATTGTCAAAACTTGTCTCTGTGTTTAGGAGGTCCATCAAGCAAAGAAAAGAAAGACCCCATGGCTTAATACATACCTAATACTTGGTCTAGACAACAGAGCTCCATACCAATTAAACATTAAGACTTAAATGACAAACATCATATGACCAAAATATCCAATGGATGCTACAATATTTGACACAATTGTGCAGTCAATTTGAGATCGATGATTGTCCATAAAGACCTAACTGCAAACAATTCTCTCTCCCTCATAGACACCAAAACACACCTAATTAACATAGAAATCCTGTAAATTTTGAGTTTATCTGAAAGGAAAAATAAATTCAAAAAAGATTTCAAACATTCAGGCAGAGAATGTCAAACAAAGAGAGAAATTCTGTAACTTTTGAGGTTATGCTTAAGGAAAAATAAATTCCAAAAAAGCTTCCAGACATCAAGCAGACAATTTTAAATTAGAATAAAAAAATTTTGATTTAAAGTAGAGAGGATTAAGAGTAGCAAAAAATGACATTGAATAACTCCATTATGTAATGTGCACACCAGAGTTGATCAACTACTGAGATTCCCACAACAGTGAAAGCAGAGAGAAGAAAAGTATAGAAAATATGATGTGAATGCTACCACAAATAATCACAAAAATTTTATTCATTGCAATATGTTTACAATGTCTCTCTATTTATAGAGGACTTCAAACATACAAGTCTCAACTCAAATGAGGAGACAAAAGCAAAATAGGAAACTACAACCTAACAGAACAGGAAATGTGGAGAAGAGAGTAGGAGATGTGGAAACAATTATAACATATTAATAGGCAACGTGGGAAACAGTTAGAGACGTGGAGAATAGGTGGAGGATAGACTAACTAAGCTCTAGCAAATAGATTTAACAACTTGACAACGAATGGACAAAACACTCAATTTAGTTTCAACTGCCTCTATACATGGAAGTGGTAATGGAGATGTGCTAGAAATTATACCATTTCAACACTCCCCCTTAATTTCCACTATTAACAAAATCAATTATTCCAAATTTTCTCTTAGATACTAAAATTTCTCCTTCGGTAATGCCTTTTTCAAGATGTCTGCTAACTGATCTTCGGATTTGCAAAACTCCAAATGAATTTCTCCATTATTCACTAGTTCTCTGATGAAATGGTATCTTGTATCAATATGCTTGCTCTTTTTGTGAAAAACATGATTCTTTGATAACGCAATCATTGAATTGTTGTCACAAAAGATTGGTGTTGACTCATCTTGTGCTTGCAATAAGTCTATTGATACTTTTCTCATCCAAACTGCTTGACATGTTGTTGATGTGGCTGCCACATACTCTGCTTCAACTGATAAAAGTGTTACTATTGGCTGCTTCTTTGATGCCCATGAGACTGCACATGTCCCACAATGAAATACATATCCAGAAGTACTCTTCCTATCATCCATGCTACCTGCAAAATCATTGTCAGTATAACCAATCAAACAAAAATCATTAGTTTTGGAATGCAATATTCCATATCCTATTGTTCTTGCCACATATCTCAATATCCTCTTTCCAACTTGCCAATGTGAGTCTTTTGGAGACTCCATGAATCTTGACATTATACTAACACCATACATGATGTCTAACCTTGTAGCTATGAGATACATCAAACTTCCAACTAATCTTTTAAAGATTGTAGAATCAACATTAGGCCCTTTGTCTTCTTTGCTAACTTTAGTGCCTATTGCAACTAGTGTAGATGTTGGATTAAAATTCAACATCCTAAACCTTTTTAGCACATCCTTTGCATATTTGGATTAACTAATGAAAATTCCTTTATCTGATTGAACAACTTCAATGCCCAAAAAATACTTCATTAAACCCAAATCTGTCATCTCAAATTCTTTCTTCATTTCTGATTTAAATATGTCTACAGACAAATTTCCAGTGAAGATTAGATCGTCATCATATAAACACACAATCAAAATTTGACCTTCTTTATTGATCTTTGTGTACAATGTGGGCTCACTCTTGTTTCTCTTGAATCCATTGCTTTGCATGTATGAATCAATCCTACTATACCATGCTCTTGGTGCTTTTTTAAGACCATAGAGAGCCTTCTTCAATTTATAGACCATATATTTGCGTCCATGCACTTCATAACCTGGTGGTTGTTTCACATATACTTCTTCTTCTAGAAAACCATTTAAAAAATCTGACTTGACATCCATTTGAAAAAATTTCTAATTATTTTGTGCAGCTATTGTTAAAACCATTCTGACAGTATCGAGTCTAGCAATTGGTGCAAATGTCTCATTATAATCAACTCCATATTGTTGTGAAAAACCTTTTGCAACTAATCTTGCTTTATGCTTTACAATTTTACCTTCAACATTGAATTTAGTCTTATAGACACATTTGACTCCAATGCAATCTTTACCTTCAGGTAGATCCAATAATTCCCATGTTTGATTCCTTTCAATAGAATCCATTTCTTCATCCATCTCCTTGATCCAGTTATCTTCTTTTACTGCTTCTTCAAAATATATAGGATCACAAGAGAATAAAGCAAAATTTGAGCACAAATCCAAAATTTCTTCTCCTTGATCATATATCTCTTTTAAACTCCTCACTTTCTTACCTTTTAATGAGGCAAGTGTAGGATTTGACTGATTACTTACACTTGAATTAGGAGTATAATTCTCTGCATGACCTGATGATTGACCTTGCACACGATTTCTTGATGGAGTGCTTGGTTCTACTTGATTTGATTGACCATCTTGACTTTCTTTCCAGCCTTCTTCACTATGAGGTATTGGTGCTCTTGCTATTACTATACTCTCAACACTTCCATCCCATGATTCTTCCTCCTTAAATTTGACATCTCTGTTAGTAATCATTTTCTTTGAAATGGGGTTATACAATCTGTAAGCTTTTGATTGCTCACTACAACCAATAAAGATACATTTCTCAATTTTATCATCTAATTTGCTTCTTAATTCAGATGGCACTAAAGAATATGCAACACAACCAAGAACTCTAAGATGAGATACACTATGTTTCTTACCATTCCATGCTTCTTGTGGAATTTTGTCCTTAATACTCTTTGTAGGACTTATGTTCAAAATGTAAACTGCACACGCTACTACTTCTATCCAAAATTCATTAGACAAGATTTTGTCCTTCAACATACTCCTTGCCATTTCCATTATGGTTTTGTTCTTTCTCTCTGCTACACCATTATGTTTAAAAACCAAACATCCTTAGAACTTTCCTGAGCTACATTGCAAGTTATAAATAAAATTCTTGAATTATTATCAAATACATTTGAATAATTTGCACCATTCTTGTCCATTTCTTCTTGTTTCTTTCTACACTCATTTGCAAAATGACCATATTTCTTACAGTAATAACATCGGATGTGGGATTTATCAAACCTTGGTGATTGTTCTTGAAATTGATTTCTTCCTCGTCCTCTGTTATTGAAACTATGATTGGACTCATTGGTCCTTTCTCCTTGATTTGAACTTCTATGACCATTTCTACCTCTTCCTATTCCTCTAAAGTTTGATCTTCCTCTTCCTCTATTAGATGACACTTGAGATCTAAAAGCATTCTTTGTAGAAGAATTGTTATTCCTATTCATTCTAGATTCATGAGATAATAAGGATCCCAATAGTTCATCTACAGATAGTTGAGTTAAATCTTTTGATTCTTCAATGGCAACTACAATTGCATCAAATTTACTAGGAAGACTTATAAGAACCTTTTCAACCACCATTTGATCAGTTGTGTTTTCCCCATGTGTCCTCATTTGATTACCAATATTCATAAATTCAATAAAAAAATGATCTATAGAATATGAACCACTCATATGAAGATTTTCAAAACTTCTCCTTAGTGTCTATAAATTAGCTACCTTTACTTTGGTTGTACCTTGATAAGCAATTTCTAGTGCCTCCCAAGCTTGTTTGGACCTAGTTGCTACAACAACCCTTGGGAACACCAAATCATCCATAACTTGTTGTATAATAAACAAGGCTTTAGCATCCTTTTTCTTGTTGTCTTTGAGCTTATCCTTTTCTGCTTGTGATAATGCCTAAAAGGCTGCGTGGTCTTGTGGTTCTACAAAACCCCTCTCTACCAAATCCCATACATCTTGAGAACAAAACAATGTTTTCATCTTTATAGACCAAAACTCATAATTCTTAACAGTAAATAACAGAATTTGAGGCTGAGAAATGCTACTATTTGTAGCCATATTTGTAAACTAAGCTTCTCAAACAACAACAAATATCTACATCGATTCCTTTAGAACTGCAATAAAACAACTTCTTAAATCTACCTCTCTGTTTATCTTAGCACAACAAACTTGAAAAATCTCCTCCTTCATCGATTGCTTTTTTCTGAAGTTCTTCTGCACATCAGCTACGAATGGCTCTGATACAAAATTTGAAAGCAAAGAGAAGAAAAATATAGAAAATATGATGTGAATGCTACAACAAATAATCACACAATTTTTATTCATTGCAATACGTTTACAATGTCTCTATTTATAGAGGACTTCAAACATACGAGTCTCAACTCAAATGAGGAGACAAAAGCAAAATAGGAAACTACAACCTAACAAAACAGGAAACGTGGAGAAGAGAGTAGGAGATGTGGAAACAATTATAACATATTAATAGGCAATGTGGGAAACAGTTAGAGATGTGGAGAATAGGTGGAGGATAGACTAACTAAACTCTAGATAACAGATTTAACAACTTGGCAGTGAATGAACAAAACACTCAATTCAGTTTCAACTGCCTCTATACGTGGAAGTGGTAATGGAGATGTGCTAGAAATTATACTATTTCAACAAGCAGGACCCACTTGGAATTCCCACTGCGCATCCATAATTGGCACTTCTAAGAAGTGAGAATTTTTTTAAATAATGTTAAATGAACAAAATGAGCATCTTGATTTTAAAATACTATAGCTAACAATTATTGTATTGAAATTAAAAATAATGCAACTATGTTGAACATGCTTCATCGAAGGGTAGAAAAATCCACACTCCTTTGTCTTCATAATTGAACTCCAAGAACTCACCTGTGTCTACCTCTACCAAAAGAATTCACAAGAATCCTTAGCTTCAGGAATAATTATTGATTAATATTATTTTGTAGATCTATTTTAATTGGGATAGAACTTTGTCTTGGTGGTTTCTTTGCATTGTACATTTCACTTCATTTTCCATTAATGTAGTGGAATGACATTCAATTGGTTTTCATTTTCAAAAGATGGTTAATGCAATTTTTCTATTGGAAAATCTGACTAAACTTTTCATTCTCAAGTGATCAATAATCTCTTAGAGACATTTCAGATTCACAGTGAAGTTATATTTGTCTATTCTTGTGTGGATGACTCCAAATGGTAGTGCCATCTAGGCAACCACATAATGCCCTTCATCACACAACCACATACAATTTGAAAATTGTAGTAATCATTACTCCATCGAACAAAATTGCAAAATGAATGTAAGAGAAAACAATAACGAATTTGATTAAATGATATCATAAGAGAAAACAATAGAGAATTCGATTAAAAGATATCATAAGAAGGCACCATGAATAGTGCATACAATATGTGTGTAATTAATAATATTTTTACCTGGGGAGAATCAAAATAATGTAGGGACATTCATAAAGGCCATCAACTATGAAAACCAACCTCGACTTAAACACAAGAAATCAATGAGGAGATAACCAGTAGAAGAATATTTTACAATTATAAACGAAGGCAATAAATCCTTTGCCATATACACCAACACCCATTACTAGCCAGAAGCAGTCTTTGATTTAGTCTATAAATAATATTGATTCACATTAAGTGCACAAAAATGAATTAATTCATCATATGCATCAATAGTTACCGAAAAATAATGGGCAATTTCATACATTTTCTTACTAGCTGGGACCTTGGACAAAACTTGTGCAAGCAGACCAACAAAAGCAACCTAAACCAACCATAATCCCTGCTTGCCTGCTTTTATGTATATTACAATGATAACATAATGTCTCTACTAATCTACTGAAACACTACTACTAATAATAGCAGTACCTCAACATGAACTAATCTTTAGATTTCATACCTATAAGATAAACTTGGCATTGAACAATGGTCTTCCCAATGCGGAACTCGGACATTACTGTGAAACCCACTTTAGGCCTGAGACCCAAGGCACCATCTCCCAATTCCACATTTTTCACAATGTTGTCCATGTACACCTTAGAGAAATTGATGTTGTTGTGTGGTCTCACAACATGCCCCAAGATTGAAAGACTTGGGGACCCAAGTGAAAAAATAACTCTTATGGTAGGAGCTAGCAAGCTGAAGGATCACCGGAATTGAAAAGTAAAAGAGAAATCTTTAATCAAAGAGTACTCTATAATATAAGTGTTTCGGGTACCAAGTACCAGGAACTAGAAACGTTTAAAAAGGAAAAAGGCAATGCAAGTTTGAATAGAATGTTCCAATCCGATATGTGGAGTCTGCTAAGATGAGTCTAATATTTGGAATCCAGTAAAACCGAAGTCTGGGAAAGTTCATGGGTAAAGCTGAATACCGGGTATCGAGTACCGGGTAGTAATGTGAAGCAAAATTTTAAAATTTTAAGGTTATCTAATGATTCTGATAGTCTGGTAACCCTATATATATATATATATATAGAGAGAGAGAGAGAGAAGATAATTATACAAGGATTTGTAATATGCTAGAAAGTGTGTTATTTATGAGATTTATGTACTAACACTGAATGATGGTTTTGTTTACATGAGAAGTTTATAAATGTTTTTTTTTTCTTAAAAGGGATTTAATGAGCGGAATTTGTGATTGCAGGAAATAAAGATTGTGATGCAAAGTTCGGGTATGGACGATCAGGAAAATCAAATTTGCAAAAAAATCTGATGGTGTTACCAGGTTCAAAGATACACTTTACAAGCTCGTGTTGGATTAGAGTTTGTTGCAAAGATGTGTCAGATACCGGGAACCCAGGACTTTGGAGTTTAAGCATGTGGCAAGGAAGTGTACCCATTCCGGGAGTTGCTCATTCTTGGAATGTTCAAACCGAGGATTAACCTAAAATGTAGGGGCGAAAATTCCACCTGATCACTCCAAATTTGTGGGAAGTTCCTACATTTTGTTTGAGCAAATTTGTTTGGTTCCAAAAAGAATCCTGGTGATTAAAGATTAAAACCCGAAGAGCTTCAACGGGCAATTGGAGTTGACCTTGACTTTGATTGTAATTTTCCTTATCAGTCACTATATTCTACATGCCTTGATGTAATTTGTCCCTTGGATTTCCTCTCATGTATTTGTCTTATCTTATCTGTGCCTTGTGATCTATAAAAGGCCAGAGGATACCTTTTTTTATTTTTTAAGTTCAAAATTTGTGGATGTCGGAAGAGCTAAAAATTCTTTAAGTTTTATTCTTTTTTCTAGTTTTTTGAATCATTCTGGTGTGAAACTTTGTATACACGTAGAAATTAATCAATATCAAAGCCAATTTGATAGCTACCTATCTCATGAATCTTTTGTAGTTGGTTTTTTTAGTTCAATCAAACAAGACTGTGTGTTACGCCGTTTAAGGGTGCATACAGAACCTACTCGGTGTCCAAACTAAAACCCCCTCTCTTTAAAAGCTCACGCTGTTTTATATGTAGCTGTGAAATAATCTGGTGAAGCATAAAGCGGTTTGCTTTGATTTGATTAATTCTTTGGGGCATGTGTGTAGAATAACTGGGAGAAATTTTAATTTTCAGTATTTTTATGCTTTATTTTAGAATAGATGTTTAAATTTTTTGAAAATGTTCTAAAAAATAGATGAATGAATGGAAATTTATTGAAAATCTTTCATTTCCTATGAAATTGTTGTTGAATGCTTGATGCTAAATCTACTTAAGTGATAGCAAAGAATTTGTTGATTTTCATGGAATATCAATGCAAATATTTCGATTTCATGATATTTGTCTTTATGATCCAATTGAGAACTCAGTGCCTAATATATATGAAATAGAAACAATCGTAGTCCCTTTGAGATTAACAACAATATCACATCATACCCTGGAGTGATCCTAGTACAATCATGACCTGATTACTAAAGACTTGGGATTGAACTGAAGCCGATTTTTTCCTGTCATGACAGATTCCCCTTTTAGATTGTCTTTGTTCCATATCTTTCAAGAAGGATGGGCGCTTTGCGGTTTCTCTATGAAGAATTTATTCACCCTATTGTTGCGAGTAAAATTGTTGTCAACAGGTGTCCTAACTTGAAAAATGTTAGCCCTAGTGTTGCTCAATTCCAAATCCACTGCATTGTTCCCTTTTGGTGCATTGAACTTTGTCCATAGGACCTAATGAAATATATTTTCAGCACATTACATGACAGTGTTTGGCAAAAAGAAAACAAAATAAAAATCATTAATTATTGCTAACTGAAACATAAACAAACTTCTTATTAGGGCAGTATTATTGGAAGAGCATGTTCTTGAATTCCACGGAATAGCATTTTCCCTTGTTTTTTAATATAGACGTTGGTGTTCACCTTTTAAACCAATCTATATGAATGAAACATAAAACAATAGAATTCAAAACAAATATTTAAGAGGTTTTCAGTTCAAAGTATAGGATTGTGGCCCAGACATAATGAGCCCCGTGGCAAGAAGAAAATTATCGAAAATTTCCCTCACTATGGCAGGAGTGGACAACTGAGGGCTTGAAGTTTTCACATTGCCGCTGGAAGGTGCAGATTTAGGGTTTGGTCCGACAGCCATATCACCACTTTGCAGCTCGTACTGAGACACTTGACGGCTGAGATTGGCAGACTGAGGACTGGATTTCGATCCCTAGTTAGTATTGGTAGCTGGTCGTGAAAATCCACCAGGGTTTATGGACCCCAAGACACTTGACGGCTGAGATTGGCAGACTGAGGACTGGATTTCGATCCCTAGTTAGTACTGGTAGCTGGCCCTGAAAATCCATCAGGGTTTATGGACCCCGAAACCTTTGGAGCTCCAGCCAATGAAAGAGGCCCTCAGTGAGAGGAACTAGAAATCTTTTGCAGGGACCACAATTTCTACGACCACATTTCTTTATGGCATTTTTCCAAAGAGTTCACTGCCTTGTCTATGGCTTGTCATGGCATTCCATCAACCATGAGACCACATTTGTTTGAGGCATTTTTTCAAACAGTTCACTACCTTGTCTATGTTATTGCTTACTATTATGCTTTCATGGAGTTTTTTCAAGCATCCATAGCTTGTTTGAAAGCACTTGTTTTAGGCTTTTAGCCATAGCAGCAAGGCAATGAACTATTTGGAAAAATGACTCAAAGAAATGTGGTTTCATGGCATTATGGATTGTCATGGATGCTTGAAAAAAATCTATCAAAGCATAATAGTAAGCACTAGTATAGACAAGGAAGTGAACTGTTTGAAAAAATGTCTCAAACAAATGTCGTCTTATGGGCATGGAATGTCATGACAAGCCATAGACAAGGCAGTAAACTGTTTGGGAAAATGCCTCAAAGAAATGTGGTCTCATGGTGATGGAATGCCATGACAATCCATAATGCCATGAGACCACATTTCTTTGAGGCATTTTTTCAAAGAGTTCACTACCTTGTCTATACTACAACAATTTTCATACATGTCTACCAAAGCATTTTATCAAACAGTTCACTGCCAAGATCATACTCTATTTATACAATGAAAGGATGTGATCCAATACAAGTAGAAGATAGATAGTTGTTACATAGCTGTAAAACAAGGTTGACCCAAGCACCAAGAAGCATTCCTCCAAATTAGTGAAACCAAAAAGGCATGAGTTCAGTCTGCCACCGTTTAAGTATATAACCTACTAAATAATGAATCTAACCATCACTGAGAGTATGGGAACCAAGATCCATTATAGAAAGGAACAATAAAAATGGCACTGAGGGTGGAGAAAAGTGTTAATGAAGGCGGTGGCCATATCTAGCAGCTGCCCTACCATGCATGACTGTAAAATGCGGTCCAACATTACAACGCCATGCAGCCAGTTCCATTACATGTGCCCTTCGTAGAGAAAACAAACAAAACATTAGGAAAAGATGCAAACACTATGCCCTCTTCTCTTCATTGGAGAGACTAATGAAAATTATTCCTGAAAAATCCAAACCCCCAGGAAAATAGCTGTTGATAAATGGGGAGGTAGATAAATGCCTATTTTCTCTGAAACAAAACAAAAACAAAAAAACAAACTTTGGTTAACACTGCATATAATCACTCGCCTAGTTCCTAATGCAGAGATTAATAGGCCTTTTGCTCCAGCGAAAACATTAGTCTGGATTTTTTTCAAGCATCCGTAGCTTGTTTGAAAGCACCTATTCTAGGCTTTTAGCCATAGTAGCAAGACAGTGAACTGTTTGATAAAATGCTTTGGTAGACATGCATGGAAAATGTGGTATCATAGACAAGGCAGTGAACTGTTTTGGAAAATGTCTTAAAGAAATGTGGTCTCATAGCATAATGGATTGTCATGGATGCTTGGAAAAAATCTATCAAATAATAATAGTAAGAAATAGCATAGACAAGGCAATAGACTGTTTGAAAAAAAATGTCTCATGGGGATGCAATGCCATGACAATCCATAGACAAGGCAACGAACTATTTGAGAAAATGCCTCAAAGAAATGTGGTCTGATGGTGATGAAATGCCATGACAATCCATAATACCATGAGACCACATTTCTTTGAGGCATTTTTTCAAAGAGTTCACTGCCTTGTCTATGATACCACAATTTTCATACATGTCTACCAAAGCATGTTATCAAACAGTTCACTGCAAATATCATACTCTATTTATACAATGAAAGGATGTGATCCAATACAAGCAGAAGATAGATAGTTGTTACAAAGCTATAAAACAAGGTTGACCCAAGCACCAAGAAGCTACTAAGGTAAATTCCTCAAAATCAGTGAAACCAAAAAGGCATGAGTTCAGTCTATCGCCGTTAAAGTATATAACCTACTAAATAATTAATCTAACCATCACAGAGAGTATTGAATTTTTAGATGATAATGATGAATTCTCAGGATTTCAAGAAAAGTGCAAAATGGAAAAGAGAATTTTCTTTATAACTGATGTAAGAAGATATGCAAATACAAAGACCCTTTTGTAAAAGACAAATAAATCCAATCATATTTTGCAGCTAATACACTATTTTATTATGTAAAAAATGATAGAACACAATGCCCTCAACAAAGAAACTAAAGCACTGAGTAGAAAGAGGGGAAAAAGGCCTTCATTGCCAAGTTGCAGAAAATAAACAAGGCCATTTTTACTGCCCTCCTTTTTTCACACCTGTTTGTGATGCCCTGCCCACATGCCATAACTGACAAAAGATGATCCCAACCTTTTCATGAACGGTATCCACCACTTTCTTCCAGCCTTCCACTTGCTCAATTGAAAAAGACGCAGTGTTGATTCTTTAGCGATCCCACGTTCAATTCTAGTGACCTTCCTGACTATGGGAACCAAGATGCAGTCATAGAAAGGAACAATAAAAATGGAACCGAGGGTGGATAAAAGTGGTAATGAAGGCGGTGGCCATATCTAGCAACTGCCCTACCATGCATGACTGCAAAATGTGGGAGCACTACAACACCACGCAGCCAGTTCAGTTACATGTGCAGAGAAAACAAACAAAACGTTATGAAAAGATGCAAATACTTTGCCCTCTTCTCTTCATTGGACAGACTAATAAAAATTATTCTTGGAAAATCCAAACCCCCAGGGAAATAGCCACTGACGAATGGGGAGGTAGATAAATGCCTATTTTCCCTGCAACAAAAAAAAAACCTTTAATTAACGCTGCATATAATTCTCGCACAGTTCCCAATGCAGAGATTAATAGTTCTTTTGCTCCAGCGAAAACATTAGTCTCCTGCCTATAAAGGCAGGGACTAAAAATATGCACATACAAAGCTGAAGTATTGAGGTTAAGTTTATTGTGAAAAAAAAAAATCTGCAATATAAGTACTTGTATATGTTGTCTTATATAAATTCTGACTTTTGAGACTTTATATTTCTTGTCATCACTGTCTAAAAGTCTCCTAACATGTAAAGAATATCAAAAACATGCACTGAACCACTAAAAGAAGAGAAATCACTGTTTATAAAAAACAAGTTTATGAGTATAAATAAAAGTAATTCAATTTACTTAGGCGAAAAAACTACCAGTCATATGTTAGATGTGCTCTTTCTTCTTAGGGAAGAAACCTCACATATAACCCTGCTGTAAGATTTGATGAAATGATATAATTCCTTGGAGTAGAGGAATGCATCTTCCCACAAATAAATTAGAAAATATTAAAACAATTGTCTTGATCCTCACAGTTCCCACATCCCCTGTATTTGGTTTGAATTTCGGAATGAATAAGTGAGTGCAATGCTCCCATCCATTCTTTTCAATACATATCTTTCTACTACAACATAACAGGCAAATTTTCCTTCCATCCCACCACCACTGAATGATTTCTTCACTCTTACATCTCTTCCTTGTTCTGATCCATGCCTACCTTGATCTGCCCTTATTTTGCCAATGATGGGCAGCTAAGTTTCACATCAGTAGGTTGTCCCCATTGACTCCCCACACCTTTAAACAAACTTAGATCATTATCTTTGATTTCCTCAATTAGCTCTTCTCCAAATAGTAGCACTTCTTCTAGCTTGACTGTTCTGTCCACATCAACATCTTTTTCCTGTCGTACACTGGGTAGAATATATTTCTTCCCAAAACTTTTCTAGAACCATCTTGTCGAAGGGACACTCCATGAGCTGGATCTTAGGATCCTGCAATTTGGTACCCAATTCATGGATAAAGATAAAGGGGCAATACCACTCCCCAACTATAACAATAGGGGACCTTCTCTGTAACAAAGAGAAATCGAAGGAGGGAAATTGTGCTCTCAGGTCAGTATTTTCCCCTCTAACATGAGCAAATCTGCCATGATTACCATGTATGTCTTTGGCTACCGCATTCCAAGTATTCATACGCAGGATTTTAGGAGGGAAACCATCAGAAACTATGCACTTTGATGTGAATCCATGCTTCTTCGAAGGGATTATCTGCATATGTTGATACGAGTTAGTGGGTTGCAAAGATCTGGGATGAATGTCTTTGACAGTTCTAGAAATAGAAAAACAAATTGTCTCCATTGCTGCTTCAGTAGAGCATGTTTCCACTAATCTGTCCACAACATCAACATACAATTAGCTAGTCACTCGTAAGAATGTTACACCCACAAATATACATTCAGTGCATTCAACAATAGGTAATGTGAGAACGTAGCTTTCAATATCATAGCCTTTGAATGTGTTAACCTATAAATATAGCTACTTCAATTGCATATATTGTTAAAAAACATACACAAGAAAAACATTTCCCATAACACATAAAAGTAGCTATTGATTAATTAGCTACAACAAAGTCACTCACTAAATTGGCACGGTTGGTTCAATGTAAAGTAAACAAAGTTGGTGTTCATGGAGGAGGGGTAAATAACAAAATTCTTGTTCATGTACGGGTAAATAAAAAGTCAGGAAGAAATCAATGTTGGAAATCACCGGCGTCGAGAGTCAAGTTGAACTTTGATGGGGTATCATGGGGCGATCCTGGATTACCAGGTGCAAGATACTTAGTAAGAGATAGGCAATTGTTTTCCTGATAAGCGGATCATGTTATATAAGTCAAAAATCTAATAACGCTCCGAAATAGAAGACTCTTATAGTAGGGTTGTCTTTAGCATACAATGCAGAATATAGAGATATTGTAGTTGAAAGTGATTCTCAAATAATGATTAATTTACTTTAAAAAGACCATTACCCTAATTGGTAGATGAGGGCTCATTAGAGGAAACACTTATTTGAAGAAGCATAGTTTAGTTTTTTCAGTAATTACTATCGTGAGCAGAACAGAGTGACATATTTATTAGTGACTAAAGGAATAGATTGATCGGTATCATCTGCTACTGAAAGCATGCATATCCATGAGAGCGAAGGTTTAGAAGGTATCATTTGTAAATGAAACTCAGGACTAACATAACCCCATATTTTTGGTTCCGCAGGGCAGATTTTAACTTGTGATTAAAGTTATGTTCTACATCCAATCAAAACTTTGAATTTTCTTCTCCAACTTTTGTGTGCAATGTCTGTTACTTTTAAATTGCTCAAATTTTAACTATTTGCAATTAAAATTTAACTCTGCCAGATTAGAATTGGCTGAGTAATGGGTATACACAGATTTCAAGACAAGAGAAAGGCTTGACTATCAAGTATTTTAGACTTTAAATCAAGTCTAAGTATACCATCAGGTTTATTGCCTACCACATGGGTACAGTGGAAATTGGAAACGTAGTATTGTCTACCAGCCATGTAATGTGTAGCATTTACTGTACAACTCCAAAGTATAGAAAAATCACAATTGTCTTTTGGACTTTCGGACTTTTTCATCCATCCATCTCAGTTAGACTTGTCATCTTGGTCATGCCTTCTCTAAAAATTCGATTCTCCGAAATTTAATTTGGTCCACTCCAAATTCCTCAAGTCTTTCAGACTTTCGAGGTTTCCCATCCAATCATCCTTTCCCTTCCAATCCTGACACACCAAGGGTCCGCCTTCCTTCTGCTGATGTCATCATCCTACCGAAGTGTCGGAGTATCTCTTTCCCTCCATCCCATGGCAAGTTGTTCGACGAAGGCCTGATGTCTAATGGATAAGTATTTTGTCGAGATATCAAAGGTGGATGTGCCCACGTCCTAGCCCCGATAGGTATGGAAATCAAAGGGAGGCTCGACGGCTCGATAGTTCAACAAAGCGTGAGCTGATGGTCCGATGGGTAAGCGATGGCTCAATACTCCAATGACTATGTTATGCCTTCGTTGGAGGTTCACAAATTTTAATGCCATGGCCGAGATGCAGGAGTAGGAGCCCGTGATAAGAATATCGACACTCCATATTGTTCCGAGGGCAATTTTGAAGGGTTTGAGTGTCAAAATACATTGTAGAAGGGTTGATCTCGAATCAAGTTTGCAAACTGATTAGGGCTTTTCTGTGGGTGGTTCTTGTGTTGTCCTTTGGGTTCTATAGACCTCTTTGATCTTGTGGATGTCATTAAAATATTTCATTTCATTTTGAACATAATAGTGTTGAATGCATCTACTCGCCCACCAACTTGTCCCTCCTTTTTTAAGCATTATTAATACCAGATGCAACACTTGCAGAAGTGGGGTGGCCTCATATACTCCTTGGGAACACAAAATACATGGTTCATAGAAAATTTAAGTTTAAAATATGACAAAACTCTGATAAAAAGGCATGGCCATTGCTTGTAGTTGTAGAGGATCAGTGTTTTTGCAGAAGTGGGGTGGCCTCATATACTCCTTGGGAACACAAAATACATGGTTCATAGAAAATTTAAGTTTAAAATATGACAAAACTCTGATAAAAAGGCATGGCCATTGCTTGTAGTTGTAGAGGATCAGTGTTTTCTAGGGTCTACGTGCAAGTCTGCATGTTTCCTTTTCAAGACGATTTATAGAATGGTATATAAAGATTCTTTTTAATTTTTACAGAGTTCCTCTTTAGTTTCTCTCTAGAGACTTCCATCCTATGCAATTCTCTGCAATTGTAAATAGGTTCAATGCCTCTTTCACCTCCTTTGTATAATTTCTTCTTACCCTCATATATAAATAAATTTACTGCTTTTCTAAATATATATATTTTGTGTAATAACGATTTGGACGAACCATATATGGATACCCTCTTCCCTCCTAGTGACTGTTGAATCCCCTATCTCCATATTTGTCTGTGAGGGCTGCTAAATGGGATCTGTGGGCAGTTTTGTTGAATTTTTATGCTGTTATGTACGAGGAGGAAACTCACTTAAATCTTGGTGCATCATCTCTTTTCCTTCTTGCATTCTTTTCTTTCTTTTCCCTGGAAAATTAGTAGAATATGATCTGCTTATAGGTTTAATCTGTGTTGGATTGAACTAACACATGCATTTAGATTTGGCAAAGAAACCAGCCTTTTTTAGAGGTTTGATCTTATCTGCAATGTTCTACACCTTAAGATCATTTCCATTATGTCACTAGATTGTCGAACAATAGGTTCAACAAAAGATACAAATCAAAGTGACAACAATAACCTAACATGTGCTCTTATATATCAAATAGTGGAGATCAATTAATGAGTAGTTTTAAGAAATAAAAAGATACAGAAATCAAATTGTTCCAAGATTTGTGAGCTTTGAACAATTCTCTGAGTTGTAGAGGTGGTGGGCACTCCATACTATTATGTACCTAGAACTTCTTATAGCCACTATGTACCTAGTGAAAAACTAGCTATTTCTGATGAAAAGAATTTTCGCATTGAAGGAAATTATTTAGTTGCCAATATGCAACCCCAACACAGGTGCTCCATTGCCAAGCTGCTCATGTGCCCAAGAAAGCTCACAAAACCTAGAAAAAGAGTTGTTGCAGCTTTATTGCTGGAAAACTTTGATGGTTTGTGTGTTGACAACAGAGATTTTTTTTGGGCATAGCTATTGCCTTCTTTTTCTCTAGGTTAATCTACATTGCGTATAGAAATATTGGAATTTCCCATTGCTGATTATATACTACAGATGCCTAAAATTATGCTACAACAATTACAACCATATTTCACAATTTGTGCTGTAGAAGTGTTACACTATCATCCATATGTGAGTTTGTGCTATAAAACTAGACTAATTCTGCTCATTCGAAAATCTATGGTGTGAAACTATTAACATTATAGCCACATTGTTTACTCCATATTGTCAAACTACAATACTAATGCCCACAAGACTGAATTTGTGGTGTGAAACTACTATAATTATACCCATGTGTTTGAATTTGTGTTCTAACCATATGTCTGAATTTGTGTCACGAAGCTATAAAAAATTTGCCTATAGCACTACAATTGTTGTGTCATGAAACTAGTATTACCCATATCTGAATTCTGTTATGAAATTATGCCCGTATGGCTGAAGCTGGACTGTGAATCTACCTTCATTATGCCCATGTGTCTAAATTTGTGTTATAAAACTACACAAATTATGTCCATATGACCATTTTTTGTGTTGTGAAACTACTATTGTTAAGTCCATATGTCTGAATCTATGTTATGAAACAAGATACTAAATGTGAAATTAGGCAACATCCTCGAAGTTGTTAGTACATTGTCACGGTGATGCTATGATTAAATAAGACTATAATAGCCACTATGAAGCTAAAGAGAACTGCTTATCGTCAATTTCACAAATCTAAACGAACCCTTGTATACTTTATAGTTTATTGGCTTAATATCAAATCTGAATGGTTCCCTCTATGCCATTCCCAAAACCATCAGACATAAAGCCAGAAAAACTATTCCTTGATCACTCGAACCGTGGTAGCTACTTCAATGTTCTCTAGTTAATATCACTTGACACCGTGGAGGTGGAGGAGTAATAGTCTAGAACAAGTTGCAACTAATTCACATGCTAAGCACAAGCTATTGGATATGCGAAATGAACATTTTCTTCATCTTTTCCTCAGCTCCCAATCAAGGTTTTTTTACTTCATTCCATGGGCAAAAGAGCATAGGAGCTTTAAAATTATACTGCAAAAGTACAACCATAGTTCACAATTTGTATTGTAAAAATGTTACACTATTAACCATATGTTTGAGTTTGTGGAAATGAGACTAACTATGTCCATATGACTACATTTGTCATCTGAAATTACTAACATTATACGGTCCATATTTCTAAATTTGTGTTAAACTACAGTAATTATGTTTGAAAGACTGAAGTTGTGGTGCAAAACTGTTATCATTATATCTATGTGTCTGAATTTATTTCATGAAGCTATCAAAATTTTGTCTATATTGCTACAATTTTTGTGCCACAAAATTAGTCATAAGAGAATTACAATTAATAGGCACACAAATCACTAGTTCACATCATCTCTAAATTTTTAATGGTTACTTGCTATAGGTTTCATAAAGTGAAAATTTGGGGAAAAATATTGATTTCAACATCCTACTCAGACCAAAAAGTGGGTCATAGTATTGTGGGCTAACCCAAAGGAGTTTTTAAATGAGGAAGTTAAAGGGGTTTTGTAATTTTAGCTTTATATGTTGATGATATTATAATAAGCATGATGGTCTAAAAATATTAGACTTGTACTAACATATGAATTTGAGATGACTATCTATAATTAAACTTATAATTTTCTAAGATTTAGTAGATTCAACATTCCGTTTTGTAAATACAACAATTTAATTTTCAAACAATCGTAAACCTCAACATTGGACAACTATGAAAAGAAGTTAAGATATCTTCAAGGAACTAGTAAGCATTTGATTACATTTACTGGGAGTTCAAAATAATACTTTAAGCTAACTGGATATTATGGTGTAGATTGGGCATGGAATAATGATGATTGAACATCAATGTCATGATACTACTTTATATGAAGTGGAGGTGTAGTTTCATTGACAAGTAAGATTTACAATTAATGATTTCTCTTTCTAGTGTAGACCTAAAACATATAGTAGCTTATCAAGCCATGAACGAATTAATATAGCTAATAAAATTATTAAAAGATATTGAGACTATTCAAACCCAAATAATAATGTTGAAATGAGACAATCAATAGTAATGTCAAAGAATTCAAGGTATCATTGAAAAACTAAGCATATTAATGCACACTATCATTTTCTTCATAAGAACACTAAGAAAAATCTATGCAGATGGATGAATGTGCAACAAAAATGATGGTAGAAGATGCATTACCAAACCTATTGTTAAAAAATAGTTCAATTTTATTATAAAAATTCAATATAGAGTAATTAGATTGAAGAATATTTAGTTAAATGAAAGTGTTGAGAGTAAGAAAATAGTGTTAAATTTAGAAAAAAAAATTAAATATTTAAAGTTTCTAGGGGCCAATGGTTGTGCAGGGTCCAATAGTCGTGCAATCAAATGTGATTATAATATTTAGTTTTACCACATATTTATACTATATTGTAAATAAATAGTCCACAATTAAATAAAAATATAACCAAATGTTGATCAAAATGGACCCATACTTGACCACATGAGAACTTTTGAATCTTATATAAAAAAAACATAAATACATTCATGAAGAAGTGAAATAAGTATTTTCTGTCTCAAATAAAATATCATAACTATTCACTATAAGTGTGTCATTTATAAAATAAAATGCCCATTTGATAATATAAGACACTCATTTAAACAAGTATTGTTATCATTTTGAAAAAAATATTATTTTTATGTGTACAACTATTGGGGTAGCAGTGTACAAACATTGGAGCATTTCATATTAATAGTTTGTCCTATCACAAATATAAATAGTGAGTACAATAAATACCATGCATTTTCCCATTAAATGTGAAGGATTTTTAAAAAGTTTTAGTGTTCAACTATTGATCCATTTTTGTTTGATATAAGTTATATTTTCAATAAATATGTGTTTTTTCTATAACAATGAATAGTTTTTTTGTGTTCAACTATTGGTCCATATGTTGAATATAAAAACTAGAGATGTCAAAGATTTATGGTTACCAATAGGTATTTGGTCCATTTAGGTTGCATATTAGTTTTATTTTAAATAAAAATATGATATTCTATAAGCAACAAATGATACTTTTTTGTTCAACTACTAGGGGTCTCAAGATTAAGTTTTGGCCGAATCTTTAAAAAGTCAAATTTTAGACACTTCTCAATAGATGTGTTGATGTGGCAAGTTGCATTATGAGTCACACCTACAAACCTTAGTTATAGATAGATAAGAGGCCAATCACATTTCAAAAAAAAAACGAAGGTTCTACGATACTCCAATATCGCCTGCACGACTAGTAGCTCCTCTCCCCTATTTTTAATAAAAACAATTTCTATTTTTTAAATATAACAAATATATTATATATTTCAAGATATTTTCTATTCAAGGGTGAATTATGTATTAAAGGTTATATACAACTTTTAAGGGTCAATACCTATGAAGTGGGCTATATAGAGGGCTTAAATTTGATCATAAATCTTACTTGTCAAACAATTTTTTTATAATAATTATTCATTTGAAGTTGTCCTTCAAACATTAAAACATATCTTATTATATATAATATATATAAACTAATATATATCATTTGCAGAATTGGAATATTGTGGATAGGGGTCAATTATCCCCGGATTTGTTTCAAAAGTTAGACCACTTAGTGAAGATTAAGAGGGTTGTATAATACACTTGCTTTGTATTGTTTTATTTTGATTTGAATAAATTTTTACCCCTTTTAATTTAAAATAATCTTATATAAATTTTGATGATTTCTTCAAAATCTTCCCTTCATACGACACAATCTTCTCAAAATCTTAATTATACCTTACCACAAAAACACCTAAATACAGCCCTCAAATTTAAGCTGCACACATAACATAAAACTTCAAATAGTGATAAAGATATACTACAATTCCTTACCCCTTGTGTTTGCCTTTAGCACAAACGACATAGTAGCAGTGGGAGGAAATGGGTTGGCCCAAAACAGGGATAAAATACAATATATCCCATTCCTCATCGTATGTAATTTTTAAGTATTTGTCTTGGGGAAATGGCAGTTTTTGCAAATTGGGAGATCCCCCACAGCAGAAGACAGATGCAGAGTCACCACTCTCATCATGTCCATCTCGCTCAAGCAAGAGATAACCAGAGTACTTATCAGGCGGTGTGAATAGAACTGGACTCTGTTGTTGAGCCACGCCACTTCTTGCCGCTGCATAGGCCCGCCTGTAGGCCGCCATTGATATTGTGGTATACATTGATTGACCAGATAACAAAGATGATTGGTCTACTTATTTATATAGTAAAATGTCATTGGAAGTGTACTCAGTTAATTGGTAATTTGCGTATAGAAAAGGAATTTGTTGCATAGAGGTCTTCACCTAGGAAACTTCTATCCAGAATTTTGGAGTATATTCTTTTAGAAAAAGAATTTGTTGCATAGAGATCTTCATCTAGGAAACGTCTATCCAAAATTCTGCTGTCCATGAAACGTCTACGAAGAATTCTGATCAAATTAATGTAAATTCAGATAATATATAATACATTTCCGTCTAAATTTCAATTGATTAATAAATACATATTTATAATACATTTTCGTCTATTTCATTGTTTTGGGGGATGACAATGGTATTGTTCAAAATAATAGTGCATTTTTATGAAGCTTGTTCGTTATGGTTGCATAGTGAAAAGGCAAAAAGTCAATGAATATGTAGAGCAAAGGCTTTGGCAAGAATTTTATACAAGACACAGTCAATAAATCGATGATGAGCTATAGATTCTTAGTTTTGGGAATGAATCTATTATTGGTTTTGTTGCTGTATTATTTTATTGCATTTTAATTATGTAATGTGTTTCATTTTTGAGTAGCTATAAGGATATACTATTTCTAATTGAAGGCAATATAGTTTCGCCTCTACCTCATCATTCTTTGATTGATGACAATTAGGTGTCATGCATGCCTCTTCAAGAGCTACCATTGTCTCTATTTATTGAGTTAGCTCCTCTCTTCTATGAAGTTAACTCAACCCCTCTTGTACACTTTTTATTGTGACGCATCTATCCAAGAGACTTTAAATAACTATATTTTCTTTTAATAAAGGAATGAGAAGGCAATAAATGCCAATCTATATCCACTTGTGTTATTTACTTCATCTTCAGTATATAAAATTTGGTAGTAATTAGTTTGATTGCCAAGGGTCTTGGGTAGAGCTTTAAGGGTCAATTATAAAATATTACATGGTATCATACCTAGTTTGGATCTAATAAGCTAGTTCTTTTTCTCATTGTTGGGTTTTTTCTCATAAAGGGTTTCATCTTTTTGGAATGCTATATTTGCAAGTATTTTATGTGAATGGTAGAGTGAAGCTATGCTCTCCGTTGCATCAAAAAAAATCCAAGAATTTTTTGTCTTTTAGTTAATCCAAACAAGATAATTGGAGGCCAAGCTATCAAAGTTTCAAGATTGTAGGCTATTTGTGATTTTTATATATTTTTTTTTGTAGTTGTGCTACAATAAATAAATTTTTTCATTGCACCATTAGAGACAAAAAAAACACATCAATTCATTTGAATCAAACGCTTCTCCCCAAGTTCACTCTTTTTCTCAATTTGGGTTATAGAGATAGTGGTGGCTCCTGAAGAGGCATGGATGACACCTAATTGTCATGAATCAAGAAACAATAAGGTAGAAGTGAAACTGGATATGGCTTGCAGATTAAAGAAGGCACTTTATGGACTAAAGTAAGATCCCAAAGCTTGGTATGCAAGGTTGGACAGGTACTTGCTACAACAAGGATTCAATAAAGGTACCACAAATAGTAATCTTTATCTCAAATTTGAAAAAGATCAAATCTTGATTGTGGTTGTGTATGTTGATGATATAATCTTTGGAGGAAATGAAGCAATGTGCAAGAGATTTGCAAAAGAGATGCAGAATGAGTTTGAAATTTCAATATTTGGGGAGATGAATTTCTTCCTGGGACTACAAATCAATCAGAGAAAAAAAGGTATATTCATTTCACAATCAAAGTATGTCAAGGAAATGTTGAAGAAGTTTGGAATGGAAGACTCTAAACTGGTATGTACACCTATGGTTACTGGTTGCAAGATGAGCATGAATGATGAATCTCCTAAGGCTGGAGGACTGTTATATCTAATTGCTACAAGACCAAATATCATGCATGCAGTTTTTCTTGTGGCTAGATTTCAAGAAGATCCTAGAAAGTCACATGTTGTAGCAGTGACTTGAGTGCTTATACAGATGCAGATTGGGAAAGTTGTGTGGATGACAAGAAAAGTACAAGTGGTGGTGCATTTTTTTTTGGATGCAGATTAGTGTCTTGGCTAAGCAAGAAACAAAATTCAATTTATTTATCTACTACAAAGACAGAATACATTGCAGTAGCATTTTGTTGCACACAGGCATTGTGGATGAGGCAAACCTTGAAGGATATCAAAGTGGTATATGATGAACTAATTTCTATCTTCTATGACAATACAAGTGCTATTAACATTTCAAAGAATCTGGTAATGCACTCAAGGACAAAACATATCTCAATCTGGCATCACTTTTTGAGAGATAAGTTTGTAGACAATGACATGAAGCTAGATTATGTGCCTACAAAGGATCAAGTTGTTGATATATTTACTAAGGCTCTTCCATAGGATACTCTTAAGTATCTCCAAGAGAAGCTATGGGTTAGTATCCCTCCTTCTTTAAACTAGATGAATAAGGATATGCATCATTCCAATGAATTTGAAGATTCATTCTTTGATCTGGACTAATGTTACTGGCTACCTCTCAAGGGGAGTAGGTAGTGGCATTGTAGGTTGTTGCGGTCAAGGGGAGTAAGTACTAGTGCAATTTGGTGTTGTACTTTGTCAACTGTGTCAAAGGATATGTTCAGTGGTTGCTAGTTGGTACAATTTGTTGTGTTCTCCTATTGAGGAGCATACAAAGCAATAAAATGAAAAGATCTTGTAAAGCAGTGGTGAGCAGGTACAAGTATGATTAATATTGAAGGGGGAGAGTGAGAGAGAGATGTGTTGTCCTTTGCTATATGTCAAAGGGGGAGAAAGAGTAATGTGAAAAAAGGAAAGAGTTAGTTGAGAAGGAGAGAATAATGTGAAAAAGGAGAGTAGTAAGCTAAGGGGAGAGAAAGTAAAAGTGGAAAAGAGAAAGAGTTGGTATGAAGTAGTGTGTTGGTGATTGAAAGTAAAAGTGGAAAAGAGAGAGTTTGTATGGAGCAATGTGTTGGTGATCAGAGTTGTGTTTGTTGTTGATGGTTTTTCACATCATGTGTTGCCATCAATGACAAAGGGGAAGATTGTTGCAAGTATGAGTAGTTGGTGTTGTCATTGATGTCAACAAAGTTATGTTTGTGTTGTCAACTGGTTCATACTATTGGTGAATCTTGTTGGAAGTCTATTGATGTTTGAAAAGTTGTGATGATGCTTTGATTAGTTTCATTATGTTGTCAGTAGTAAGTCTTACTAGTGTCAACCTTTAGTGTTACTTTGATAAGCAAGTGTATGGTTGAATTGCTATATTGTAGTTGGTTTGGTTGTGATGAGGAGGTGTTCCAGATTGTGAGAATGTGTTTGTGGTTCTTGGTTCCAAGTGATTTTGAGAAAATTTGAATAAATGAGAAAATTTGAATAAAAGAGAAAACAATATGTTCTAGAGATGTTCTGGCATACAAAGTGGTGTTCTGTTTTTTGCTTTGCATTTCTTTTGTGTTGAAGATTTTCTTGTGCGATTCAGATATGTTGATCAAAGGTGTTCATAAGTGTTATATCTAGAATTTCTTGGTCTAGATTGTTATGCAAAGGAAGTTGTGTTCACCAATGTGTGAATTGTGCATTACAGTGGTGTCTAGGAGAAATGGTTTTTCTCCACATTTCTCTGTAGTTTTTTTTATGGTCTTGCAACTTTGGAAGTGTGTTGATAAGGTTCATATCTACCTTTGGTTAAAGTTGTTCATGGTTTTGTGCTTTGAAAGTTAGTTTCTTGAGTTACAATATGTAAAAGGTTAACTAGGTGTATAGGATGAGTTTGTTCTTCAGGTGAAATTTGTTGCAAAATTTTTTTGTTGGATTTCAAGGTATTTGTGCAATATTCCAGATTGTTCTCAAGTGATGTTTGTTGTCCACAAGTTGTCTCAAGATTAAAGAAAACATATACTTAATTGTTTAATGATGTTTACACGGGTTCGACCGACCTTGGGGATTTACACTAATTGCATATTTTCTTTGGTGATTGTAGAATCCTGTCATGACATGTATGAGTGGATTTAAGCCAGAGTTAAGGTGTGATGTGGTCCACCTTCATTCCTTTCCACTGCAAGAATTTTTTGGTGCCGACCTAATTTGAATTTGCATGGTTGAGATGCATAGCCAACTTTGGAGACTGCTTTCAAAGTTGAAGAAGGTATAAATAAGTGTTATGTTGATAGAGGATTTGTGAGTAGTGAGTGTGATGTGAATTGTAGAGTTGTGAAGTGTGAATTTGTGAAGTGTAGTGAGATCTTTAATGAGCTAGACTACTGCAAGCAATGAGCAGAAGGTGTCTACAATCTTCAAAAAAGTTGTGAATGTGTTGGTGATGTTGTGGTGGAATTTTTTATTGCATTGAGATGGATTTCTCTTTGTAACTATATCTTCTTTTCTTCTTTTTTGTAATATGGCAGTGAGCCTTTGGTAGTGAGCATTTTTTTCTTTTGGGAAGTGAGCCCTCTGATAGTGAGTCTATTGTATTTGGTGTTGCAATTACTTTATATTGTGAGTTAATCTTCACTGTGGTTTTTCCCTTCTTGAGTTTTCCACATAAATCTAGTGTTCTATTGTGCATGGTGTTGATGTGTTTCAATTTTTATTATTTGTTTTCATGCTAAATCATTCTAACATATTAAAGGTTATTAAAGTTGATGTGGATTTGAATATTAATGAGGTTTTTTATTTTTTAATGAACAACGAATTCATCCCCCATTCTCAGTTGTCTTGTGCATTCAACAAGTCTTAGCTAAAATCGATGGATAAACTAGAAATGCTATAACAAACTAGAATACAATATTGTTTACCCTCATACTAGCATCAATTCAAGGTATTAACATGCACCATCAACACTAGACTTGAGTTCAACATCGAAATACTCTCTAATTGAACTATATAACATGCATGATCTTAAATCTTGCCATTCATGACTAACTCAATGTATATATCCACAACAAGGATGTGAGCTTTCTAGGGATGTGACACATTCTTCCCCTCATTAATCCTAACCATCCAAATTCTCGAGCACAACAGTCCAACAAGATGACAAACTTAAGAGCTTAGCAAACATTTGACCTTAATACTATTACAATATGTTTTAACTCACACCATACCCTTAATAATAAACTAAATGCCTTTTTTTATCATTTAAATTTATCATATTTATTATAATTTATTTATCAACTCAACTCTTATTTATCTAAATTAATTGTGCTTAATAATTTAGATTAATATAGTTAATCTAAATAATTTTACTTTTAAAACATTATTTATTTTCTTTACCATTAGATTATGTTGGACATCTATATTTTGTAACTTTATATCCTCCTTCGGCTAAATTTTTCTTTTTCATCTTATTATAAACTAATTTAGTCTTCCAATTTCACTCATCTAGATTTTTAGTCTTTAACATGCTTTTCGAAAGGAAAAGTAATTTCAATCTTGTAATAGAAAATAAGTAATAGTAATGCTAAACCTAAATATCTTGACAATGGGAAAAATTAGGCTATCATGAGCTTGCTATGGTTTCAGTTACCAACTAATGGAAGCTGACTCTAGATGGTTCTTAAACACACAAGTTTAAATCTTTTAGCATTTCTTCACATTTCTAAGCCACTCTTCTAAATTCAAATCGACATCATTTTGTACTTCTTTTTTTCATGGTTTCTTTTTGTTACATTTTTTTTTTTATAATTAAGGGGCCGAAGCTGAGGAGATTGTATTAAAATTAAAAGTATAAGGATTTACAAGACTTGAAGCCTCATCAAAAGATAAAACAAGCAGAATCATGGTTTCCATGAGAAGATCAAAAACATAACATGAAACCTTAAAGCTATCCTGAGCAAAGTTTATAACCTTATCATAAAAAGGCAGCTACCACCTATTGCTGCAACTATGATTGAGCAAAGTTTGAGTTTTAAAAAAGGCAGATGATGGTAAAAAAAATAAATGACAAAACACCAAAGATCATCAAGAGTCGTTATATTTTCCCTTTTTTCCTCATGTATTCTTCCTCTGTTGGACCACACTACGAACAAGAACTAAATGCCCAAATTTGAAGATGGATCTGCCACTGTCGGCTCTGGGAGTGAATCAATTTCTTCATTGTGGACCTCATTGTAAATGATATTTGTAGCGAGAAACTTCCTTGATCCTGTGGTCTGAGGTTGGAGTTCGGTGAATTTAGCTTAATGGGGGTAGCCATTGTTTCCTTCTCTGCCTTCTTACTTGTCTCACCACTCTTAGAATCCTAAACATCCCTCTTCTCTTCCTCTCAGATGTCATTCAAATCCTTATCCACATAAAGCCTTGCACATCATGGAGTTATTTGTTTAAGTGTTGTTCCATCAGCTCCCATATTTTCCAATGCATCTACCATTGTATTGCCTTCTCTGTAAATATGGTTAATCGTTACATTTTCAAACTTATCCATCAGGTTTATTGTTGAATCTAGTAAATATTGTAATTTATAGCTCAACACTTTCTTAGCTCTTATCGCATTTACCACAATAGTCGAATCCCCTTCAATTTCTACCTTTTCCAAGTTCAATTCTATGAAAAGGGATAGCCTTGCCACTAGAGCCTTAAATTCTGCCATGTTGTTTGTATCAATCTCCAATGGTTTTGAATATCTTGCAATAGTTTTTCCCTTGCCATGAGTGAATCACACCACCTACTCCTAATGGACCTGGATTCCCTCTGGATGCTCCATCAAAATTTAGTTTGAACCATCCAATATTTGGAGGTCTCCATTTACAATTTTCTCTATTTTGTTTGTTGACTTGAAAACCTTTCCCAATAACTTGAGGAGTTTTTAGACCAAACCAGTCCTTGAACATACTGTCATCCCAGCATGTATAAAATTTTGATTTGTTGCTTTGGACTTGAATTCTCGAGTTCATTGTTTCCACAATGATAGCTTCAATCTTAATCATAAGCATTTCTATCTCCATGGATTTCCCTTGGAATACTCTCCTATTTATCTCCTTCCATAGTTCCCATAACATAATTGAAGGAGAAATTATCCATAAATTTCCACACAAACTGTCCCTAAAAAGAGTTGGCCAAGATTTGAATAGTGTTAATATATCATGTGGTAATGTTGATATCCAACCAAGTTTAGCACAAATCCACCGCCAGCATTCAAGGGAAAAGGGGCATGTTAGAAGCATATGGTTGACATTCTCCTCACTATTGTAACATAGTGAGCATCTTGAAAGGCCCTGATAGCCAATTCTTTTAAACCATTCTGCTGTCAAAATTTTACCTTGCAATGCCTCCCATGTGAAGATGCCAGCCTTTGGCATGCACACTCTATTCCAACATAATTGGTTAGGTAACTAGGTTTTGGTTCTTTCTTGCTGCCCAGATGCTATTTTATAGCCATCCCTCACATTATACCAGCCTGATTTTGATCCATTCCAGATAATATTGTCCCCTCCCTGCTTAAACAAAATAAATATGTCCTTTAATACTTGTCTGAGGTTATTAATCTCCACCAATGGTATGTCAAGGTCTTCAAATTTTTTCCACTCCCATTTGCAATCTTGGTTATTGTTTGATAATATAATGTATAGTCACTTACATGAATTCCCCATTTGACTAAACAAATTTGGCTAATTATGTCTATGTCCATCATATTACTGATAATAGGGTAACCTCCCCATGAGTCATTCCAAAATAATGCTTTATTCCCATCCTTTACATTCCATGATATATGATGAAGTATAATATCACTAGATTTAGCAATAAAGTTCCAAATATGGGACCCCCTAGGAAAATATGTGACTCTTAATGCCTCTTCACTATTTAAGTTTGTGAGGTATTTGCTTCTAATGATCCTAACCCATTTGAGGTGTTGTTCCTTATGTATTTTCTAGAATAGCTTAGCCCCTGGTGTCGTATTCTGCCATAACTGATTTTTTATACCCGTGCATTTGTGCTCAATTGGATTGCAAACCTTATCCCATGCAATCAATGCAAACTTCTTTTTTGTGTTTGTGCCTTGCCAGAAAAATTTTCTCAACTTCTTCATCAAGTCCATGTAGACTCCACTTGGCATTGAAATGCAAGACATTAGATAAATGGGAATGGCTGATAGAGTTGCTTTCAACATTATAATTCTCCCTTCCCATGATAACCACTTTGATTTCCATGTCTCCATTCTCCTATCAATCTTTTCCTCGATTGGTTTCTAGGCTGAAGAAGATCTCAAGGATTTATCTACCGATATCCCTAAGTAAGTGCATGGAAGCCTACCTTCCTTAAAACCTAATAAACTTAATATTTGGTTTTGGACTCTTGTTTTGACATGAAAGAAGAAAAATTGTGACTTCTCTTTATTGACTACTTGTCCTGAGGCCTTATCATATATTGATAGCACCCTTTTCATCTGTAAGGCCTCTCCTCTATAACCTTTCCCAAAGAGAATTGTGTCATTTGCAAACTGTTGATGTGTGATTGGTTGAACCGAAGATGTCACCTCCACTCCTCCGATAGAACCAAATCTTTGAAGGTTGCATGACTTCCTACCAAGAGCTTCAACCATGATGATGAAAAGGAAGCGGGAAAGTGGGTCTCCTTGCCTGATTCCTCTTGAACTTTCAAAAAAACCACATGGATTCCCATTGATCAGGATGGAGAATTTTGGGGTAGAAATGCAATAAAATTACAGGTTTATCCATGATTTGCAGAACCCAAATCCTTCCATGCATTTAGATAAAAATCTCCAGTCTACTTTATCATATGCCTTTTTGATGTCTGGTTTTATGATCATACTTGGCTGCTTATTTTTTTGAATAGAATGAATTACTTCTTGAGCAATTATCAGTCCATCAAAGATGGATCTTCCCAGAACAAAGCATGTTTGTTCTTCTCCTATAATTTTTGGCAATATATTTTTCAATTTGTTTGCAAGGGTCTTTGTTAGCACCTTATATATTGTGTTGCAAAGTGATATTGGTCTAAATTCATCTATACAAAGTGCTTTATCTTTCTTAGGAATTAAAACAATGAAAGTGTTGTTGATTTCTCTCAGAAATCTTCCTGATGATCTTGTTGCTTGTAATGCTTCAGTCATTTCCAAACCCAAAATTGGCCAGCACTTCTGAAAAAAACTTGTTGGGAATCCATCTGAGCCTCGGGCCTTGTCTGGATGGAGCTGATTTAGTGCTTTTTGTATCTCTTCCTCCATAAATTTTGCCATCAACATCTGATTGTCTTCCTCTGAAATCAGCCTAGAGATATCTTCTAGTATCTGTTGTTGAGTTGCAAGATGTGAACCTTCATGATTGTTAAGAAAATTTGAATAAAATTGAATTATCTCTTTTTGGATCTCAAATTGATCATCTAAGGTTTTCCCATTATCATCATTGATTTTGTGGATTTTATTAGTGCTTCTCCTTTGTTTTGTACTGTTATGAAAGAACTTTGTGTTCTTATCCCCTTCTTCCAACCAAATCTCTCTTGATTTCTGCCTCCAAAAAATCTCTTATTTGGCCATAATGTCTTCATATTCCCTTAAGAGCTCCTTTTCCCTACAAACATCTCTGAGTCCATGCCTTGTTGGATGACTTGTTCATTGAGGTCTTTAATGTTTTGCTCTATTGTGATTTTTGAATCAATTTTTTTTTAAAGTGATCTATGTTCCAACAAAGAAGGTTTTTTTTATTTTATTCAATTTGGTCATGAAGCAAAAAAGTTTAGATCCTTCAACATGACATTCCTTCCACCATTGTTCAATAAGTTTCACAAACTCTTCGTCTTTCATCCACATATTCTCAAATTTGAATGGGCATAGCAATGGTTTGTTTTCTCCCAGAATTTCCAGCTAAATAGGATAATGATCTGATCCTGATGTTGGAGAAATGGAAGCTTTGAAATCAAATGGGAAGGTGGTTAAATCTCCTTTATAAAAGAACCTATCTAATTTTTCAGCTATGTTACCGAATCCCATTCTTCTGTTGTTCCATGTGAAGGTTCCATTCTCCAACTCAATTTCTAAGAGATTTTCTTTTATCACCTAGTTTTTGAAGTTTGGCTGAGGTTGAGATTCTCTTTGTAACCCCCCACTTTTCTCTAAAAGATGAACAATGGTATTAAAGTCTCCTCCGATAATGTAGTTCTTTTCTACCCAAATCCTAAATTTGTTGTTGATCTCTTCCCATACTTCCAGTTTCTTCTTTGTGGGGATTGGACCATAAACATTTAGAATAGAGAATTTCAAGTTAGAGTTTAGACTTTTTATTGTTCCACCAATCCAATTGGTTCTTCCTTCTAGTTTGTTAAAATCAACTCTTCTTGGATTCCACATAATTTCCATCCCACCCAAGGTTCCAATAGCCTCTTCAAATTTCATATCCCAACTTCCTATTGATCTATTAAATTTTACCATTTGATCAACACTCATTTTTGTTTCCTACATCATGACAATATCAACTTTGAAGGAAAAAATGCAATGTTTGATCAAACATTGCTTGTTAGGAGCATTCAAGCCCCTAACATTCCACAATATGACCTTCATTTCTCCTTGGGAAGGAACTTCCCCTTCCCTACATTCATATAGTCTGTGATTTTCGTTTGATCTGATTCCTCCCTTTCTTCGGACCTTAAAAAAGTTGAAGATTTGTACCCTTTTCCTTTCTTGTACTTTTCCCCACAATCTGGAGGCTTCTTATTTGATATTGATCTTTCAATCCCCAAGCTAAATTTAAACACTTCAAACTTACTTGGAGATAGAGAAGGTGTCTCCAATTCTTCTAGTTTATCATCTCCATTCAAATTGCAACATGACTTCTCCTTGTCCAAAGCCTCTGAGAGTGACAATCCTTCCAAGTCCTCAATCCTTTCCTCCTCCTCTAAGTAATTTGGATCCAAAAGTATGTCTACAAAAGGAAGCTTACTCTTCTCTTTCTCATTATCCTTTTCTGATAACGTGTTGTTCTCTGCCATTCCAAAGAGCTCATACATTGCCTTAAGTCTAGGTGAGAGAGGTGGGCTTTGGACTTTCTCCTCTGAATTTTTAATCAACATATTCTCTTTCCCTAGCCTACCATTAATCTTTTTCCTATTTTTATTAAGTGGAAATAACCCCCCCTTGACATCCTCCGCTAGAATGTTGTTGTCCACTAATCCAATGTCTTTTAAGTTTGGTGGCTTATGATTGTTGATCTCCTTAGAAGGATAATAGTCCCATTTGGGTTCGTTATCTTTATTCCCCCCTATTGACCCTGCACTGTTTCTCATTCTCAACTACTTATAGTTGTCTTTAAAAGGTGCAGAGTGAGATCTTGATTCCATTTATTTCTCCATTAGTCTTG
The DNA here is from genome assembly GCA_007258455.2 of Sequoia sempervirens. Taxonomy (NCBI): domain Eukaryota; kingdom Viridiplantae; phylum Streptophyta; class Pinopsida; order Cupressales; family Cupressaceae; genus Sequoia; species Sequoia sempervirens. The sequence goes on from VDFB02138993.1 coordinate 75,674, forward strand.
TCGATTTCCTACTTCTAATATTGAGGCTGCTTGTGTTCGCCATATCAAAATGTGATTTTTGTCTCATTTCCAAATCCAATATCTCTTTCATGCCTATACTCCTGGTTTGCTTTTGGAGGGTCGTTTCACTGGTTTCCCTTAAGGCTACCGATTTTCCATAAGGTGGCTCATCATCTTTTCTGCTCAGTTGGTTCTCCTTTAGACTTCCCCTCTAACCTTACTCTGAGTAACATATGATCCCTTTGTAATAGATTGTCTTTTACCTTTTTATAATATATCAATGTGTCTTTCATCTAGAATGTCATCACAATCTTGTCTTGAGTTCGATTCAACAAAATCCTCCACATCCTTTCCTTGTCTTCCTAATACAAATTCATTGTTAAAATGAGCTACCTCTCTTAGATTAGTAGCTATACTTTCCTTAACCTCCTTGCTCCTAACCTCCTTTGAAAGTCTTTCCTCTGCTTTTTCAAATGATGTTATGTTAGATGCTTGCTTTTCAGCCTCCCTTACCTCATTTTTCTCTACTAATTTAGTCTTAGATACTCCCTTCTCTTTTCTTCCCTAGAGGTCTCCTGCTTATGAACTGAGTAATCCTCCAGTCCCAATCTTTCTGCCAAAACCTGACCTGCTATCTTTATTATGATATTTTATTGGACTTCTTCCAGCCATTGTTCAATTAACATCTCCATTTCTCGCTGACTGATGTTGGATGGTTTATTTTGGAGTGATCTATAATCCCCAATAGTTGTGCTTTGGGGATTTAACAACACTTTTCCTCCAAGTGATGAAAAACTAATGAGATTTTTTCCAACACTTAGTGTGCCTTTATCCTTAGAAATTTTCCAAGTGTTAGGAAGATTCACCTTAATACTTCTTTCCCCTCTTCTTTGATATGGACCTCTTTTATTTCTTAGGGCTAACCAGTTGTTTTCAATGCCATCCTCTAATGTTATATTCAACTCTTCAAAGTTTATCATCCTTACTTCTCTAAAAATTTCAAAGCCTTGATTGTATCTCTTGTTAGGCCCTTTATTACCTAATGTTAAGAGCTTCTTTCCTTGAATCTTGTTGCAGAAATGTATCCATCTCCAAAAAGGGTCCACAACATTAGAGTGACATTATCCCTAAATTCTTTAGCATCGGAAGCCTCACTCTCTTCCCAAACCTCTCCTATACTATTGATTTCTAGGAAAAGAATGTTTGGTTTTAGTGTGGATAGCTTCCAAGGCATCCCCATTTTGCATTTCTCTGATTCCCTGGCAAGATTCTTTCTACAAGGGTCCTCTCCCATAGTATTTACCAGCCCCCCATCTGGATGGTTGACTATGTTTGTTTCTTTTAAAGGGGAGGTTAAGTCCATCTCCAAATGATCATACGTAATCTATTGAATCCACACCCCCAAACTTTGAGATAATTTTAATCAATTTGGGGAGTTCGTTTTTAGTATTCATAAGAATACAGATTTTAGGACAATGCTTTTCCATAGTTAGAGCATATTTTAAAAATATTCCCAATTTGTTTCCAAAAATCTCTAAAATATTTGCATCCCTATATTCTAGCGATAAATTCTAAAAGGAGATCCACATTGGGATAAATTTAGTATTGTGGGCTTTGCTATTGAAGTTAGGGCTCCAATATTGCATATGAAGACCAACATTTTTATAAAACCAACATTTCCTTTTGAAGAATTTGTCTCTATTTTCTCTGGAATTGAAAATTACTATGAAGAAACCTAGTGATGAATCTATTAATTCTATTTGAGTTATGTCACTCCAGTTCTCCAATGTCCAATTACAGAAATCCTGATAAGATAAGTTAATGTTCCAGAACTTACAAATGATGGCTTGTTGTTGGAGACGTTTCGTCCTTTCTTTGAGTGTTTCCTCTGAGAAGGTGATGGATGTTTCTCGCGCCTCTAAGGGTGTCTTCCCCAATGGGTGATCCATCTGATATTTCTGGGACTTTCCAGTTACTCCTTGTTTTTCTATTTGCTTTGGATTGTAAATCTTTCCCTGTACCCCCTGGTCCTCTGCTTGCTCTAATCTCACCCCTATATCTCCAGGTTGTGGGCCTATCTTTATCTCTTTCTACTTCCATATAAGATCTTCTCTTTGTTTTTGATTTGTTATAGATGTATGCTCTAATAATCTTTTCAGCGGTCTGTTGTTGTGGAGGGCCTTCTATCTAATATTTTGGATCTGAAAATTGCTCTTTCTCTCCCCTGCTCTCAAGATTCTTTCCCTCCTCTTGAAGATATCCCAATGTAGTCCTAACCAAGCTTTCTTCGGCAATGGGAGATTAAAGGGTCTGCCTGCCCTTGTTGTGGGGAAGATAGGAATCATGTTAGGGTTTATTCCCAACCGAGCTTGAGATTTTTCATTATTTCTAACCCCATCCCAGAACCCCCTTCTCCCTAGGGTTTGTAGGGTGCGAACATTTCTTTGATTTACATTCTCTCTAGAAAGCCCCAAAGCCCCTTTAGGTCTGCAAACATCAACCCATTTCTTGTTCTAGAACACCCATTGAGGGATCCATGACTCAGATTTAACCCCTACCATTGGATGGTGTGCCTCTAAATGCCCTCTGAACACAGACTGATGCCGCAAATTGCCCTGGAAAATTTGTTTTCCGCGAGAAATGCTCTAAAAATGCAAAGGATTTACAACTTTTCCCGTTGTGGGCACCTTCCACCGTTCGCGAGCCCCTTTAGGTCTTCAAACATCAACCCATTTCTTGTTCTGGAACACCCATTGAGGGATCCAGGACTCAAATTTAAACCCTACCACTGGATGGTATGCCTCTAAATACCCTCTGAACACAAACCGATGCCGCAAATTACCCTGGAAATTTTGTTTTCCGCAAGAAACGCTCTGAAAATGCAAAGGATTTACAACTTTTCCCATTGTGGGCACCTTCCACCATTCATGAGCCATCTTAGAATTCTCTGAGGTGCATGCAGGATGGTGCGCTATACATTTCAAAAGAATTGAAGAACACTACTGGCAGAGATTTTATTGCTACTTTTGATTAACAACTTCTGTAAAGGCATTGTAAATAGAATTGCAACTCGAGTGCTCTTTTTGTTACATTTTCACTCCCTCTTTGTATTTTGTTAAATCTAATAGTTACATGCAAACACACAACTCTAGATCCAAAGTGACAGGTCCCTTAATGTCAAGGAATTTACATCCTGCTCTAAATCAAAGGACCCTTACATTTATGTTCTTAATTGAACCATGGCAGAGGAGCATCAAATAAATATGGAAGTATTAAACTTGCAGCTCAAGGAAATGATAATCAAATTATTTGAAAATGTGTGTTACACTGTTATTTGGGATATCTGCTTGAAGCTTATTCAAAAGTATGTGAAGCCAATAGAATTGTGGCACTCATAACTGGTCAAAAAAATATTATACCACTCTATTTATTTTTGTCTAGAAATGTAGACTGTTTTGGGTAGAGTAAATTAAATTAATTGTGAAAAAAATCTGTAATATAAGTGCTTCTATCATAATGTATGTGTTGTCTTAAATAAATTCTGAGTTTTGAGACTTTATGTTTCTTGTCATCACTGTCTAAAAATCTCCTAATACGTAAAGAATATAAAATACATGTACTCAACCACTAAAAGAACTGAGATCACTGTTTAAAAAAGACAAGCAAATGAGTATAAATAAAGATAATTCAGTTTACTTTCGCGAAAAAACTACCAGTCATATGTTAGATGTGCTCTTTCTTCTTAGGGAAGAAACTTCACATATAACCCTGCTGTAAGATTTGATGAAATGGTTTCCTTGGAGTAGAGGAATGCATCTTCCCACAAATAAAATAGAAAATATTAAAAAAATTATGTCTTGATCCTCACACTTCCCACTTCCCCTGTATTTGGTTTGAATTTCTGAATGAATAAGTGAGGGCAATACTTCCATCCATTCTTTTCAATACATATCTTTCCACTACAACATAACAGGCAAATTTTCCTTTCATCCCAGCACCACTGAATGATTTCTTCACTCTTACATCTCTTCCTTGTTCTGATCCATGCCTACCTTGATCTGCCCTTATTTTGGCAATGATGGGCCAGCTAAGTTTCACACCAGTACGTTGTCCCCATTGACACCCCACACGTTTAAACAAACAACTTCCATCATTATCTTTGATTTCCTCAATTACCTCTTCTCCAAATAGTAACACTTCTTCTAGCTTGACTGTTCTGTCCACATCAACATCTTTTCCTGTCGTACACTGAGTAGAATATATTTCTTCCCAAAACTTTTCTAGAACCATCTTGTAGAAGGGACACTCCATGAGTTGGATCTTAGGATCCTGCAATTTGGTACCGATTCATGAATAAAGATAAAGGGGCGATACCACTCCCCAACTATAACAATAGGGGACCTTCTCTGTAACAAAGAAAAATCAAAGGAGGGAAGTTGTGCTCTCAGATCAGTATTTTCCCCTCTAACATGAGAAAATCTGCCATGATTACCATGCATGTCTTTGGCTACCGCATTCCAAGTCTTCATACGCAGAAGTTTAGGAGGGAAACCATCAGAAGCTATGCACTTTGATGTGAATCCAGACTTCTTCGAAGGGATTATCTGCATATGTTGATATGAATTAGTGGGTTGCAGAGATCTGGGATGAATGTCTTTGACAATTCTAGAAATAGAAAAACAAGTTGTCTCCATGGCTGCTTCAGTAGAGCATGTTTCCACTAATCTGTCCATAACATCAACATACAATTAGCTAGTCAATCATATGAATGTTACACCCACAAATATACATTCCGTGCATTCAACAATAGGTAATGTGAGAACATAGCTTTCAATATCATAGCCTTTGAATGTGTTAATCTATAAATATAGCTACTTCAATTGCACATATTGTTAAAAAACCTACACAAGAAAAAAATTTCCCATAAATCACATAAAAGTAGCTATTGATTAATTGCCTACAACAAAGGCACTCTCAAAATTGGCACGGTTGGTTCAATGTAAAGTAAACAAAGTTAGTGTTCATAGAGGAGGGGTAAATAACAAAATTCTTGTTCATGGAGGGGTAAATAAAAAGTCAGGAAGAAATCAATGTTGGAAATCACCGGAGTCGAGAGTCAAGTTGAACTTTGATGGGGTGTCATGGGCGATCCTGGATTACCAGGTGCAAGATGCTTAGTAAGAGATGAGGCAATTATTTTCCTGATAAGGGGATCCTATTATATAAGTCAAAAATCTAATAACTCCCCGAAATAGAAGACTCTTATAGTAGGGTTGTCTTTATCAGACAATGCAGAATATAGAGATATTGTATGATAATATAGAGATATTGTAGTTGAAAGAGATTCTCAAATAAAATGTACTTTAAAAAGAGCATTACCCTAATTGGTAGTTGAGGGCTCATTAGAGGAAACACTTATTCGAAGAAGCATAGTTTAACTTTTTCAGTAATTACTATCGTAAGCAGAACAGAGTGACATATTTATTAGTGACTAAAGGAATAGATTGATTGGTATCATCTGCTACTGAAAGCATATATATCCATGAGAGGGAAGGTTTAGAAGGGATCATTGTGAATGAAACTCAGGACTAACATAACTCCCATATTTTTAGTTCCGCAGGGCAGATTTTAACTTGTGATTAAAGTTATGTTCTGCATCCAATCAAAATTCTGAATTTTCTTCTCCAACTTTTGTCTGCAATGTCTGTTACTTTTAAATTGCTCAAATTTTAACTATTTGCAATTAAAATTTAACTCTGCCAGATTAGGATTGGCTGAGTAATGGGTATACACAGATTTGAAGACAATAAAAGGCTTGACTATCTAGTATTTTAGATTTTAAATCAAGTCTAAGTCTACCATCAGGTTTATTTCCTACCACATGGGTACAGTGGAAATTGGAAACATAGTATTGTCTACCAACCATGTAATGTGTAGCATTTACTGTACAACTCCAAAGTATAGAAAAATCATAATTGTCTTCTGAACTTTGGGACTTTTTCATCCATCCATCCCTTTTAAACTTGTCATTTTGGTCATACCTTCCCTGAAAATTTGATTCTCCAAAATTTACCTTGGTCCACTCCAAATTCCTCAAATCTTTCAAACTTTCAAGGTTTCCCATCCAGCCATCCTTTCCCTTCCTATCCCGACACACCAAGGGTTTGCCTTCCTTCTGTTAATGTCATCATCCTGCCGAAGTGGAGTATCTCTTTCCCTCCATCCCATGGCAAGTTGTCGAGATATCAAAGGTGGATATGCCCACGTCCTAGCCCCGATAGGTATGGATATCAAAGGGAGGCCTGATGGCCCGATAGTTCGACAAAGCGTGCGCATGAAAGGTTTATGTTAGGACATCGGAGGTTTTCATGCTTCTCCTCCAAGTCCGATGGTGTGATGGCTGAGCGATGGCTCAATACTCGAACAACTATGTTATGCCTTCTTTATAGGTTCACAAATTTTAATGCCAATGGCCGAGATGCAAGAGTAGAAGCTCGGGATAAGAAGATTGGCGCTCGCATATTTGTTCCAAGGGCAATTTGAAAGGGTTGAGTGCCAAACGTAATGGTGTCGAGTGCATTAACTCGCCCAGCCATCTACATGTCCTCACCTACTAACTTGCCCCTCATTTTCTAAGCTTAATTAATGCCAGATGCAATAATTGCAGAAGGGGGATGACCTCCTATACTCCTTGGGAACACAAAATACATGGTTCATGGAAAATTTAGGTTTAAAATATAACAAAGCTCTCACAAAATGGCATGACCATTGCTTGTAGTTGCAGAAGATCATTGTTTTCTAGGGTCCATGTGCAAGTCTACACGTTTCGTTTTCGAGGTGATTTTTTAGAATGGTATATAAAGATTTTTTTCATTTTTTGCACAAAGTTCCTCTTTAGTTTCCCTCTAGAGACTTGCATCCTATGTAATTCTTTGCAATTGTAAATAGGCTCAATTCCTCTATGTCGATAAAATTATCTTGTTCTCACCTCCTCTCACTTTCTATATGTTGTATAATTTCTTTTTACCTTCATATGTAAATGAATTTACTACTTTTCTAAATATGTATTTTGTGTAATGACGATTTGAACAAACCATCTATGCATACCCTCTTCCCTCCTAGTGGATGTTGAATCCCTTATCTCAATATTCATGTGTGAGGGCTGCTAAATGGGATCTATGTGAGTTTAGGCAGTTTTGTTGATTTTTTATGCTGTTACAGGCAAGGAAGAAACTCACTTAAATCCTTGTGCATCACCTTTTTCCTTTCTGCATTAGTTTCTCACTTTTCCCTAGAAAACTAGTAGAGTAGGATCAGATTTAATTTGTGCTGGGTTGAATAACACATGCATTTAGATTTAGCAAAGAAACCAACCTTCTATAGAGGTTTGATCTCATTTCCAAGCTCCCACATCTTAAGATCATTCTCATTGTCACTATATTGCCAAACAATAGATTCAACAAAGGGTGCAAATCAAGGTGACAACAATAACCTACATGCGCTCTTATATATCAAATAGTGGAGATCAATTAATGAGTAGTTTTAAGAAATAAAAAGATATAGAAAACAAATTAAGCAATTCTCTGAGTTTTAAAGGTGGTGGGCACTCCAAACTATTATGTACCTAGAGCTTCTTATAGCCACTATGTGCATAGTGAAAAACTAGCTTTTTCTGATGAAAATAATTTTTGAATTGAAGGAAATTATTTAGTTGCCAATATGCAACCCCAACAAAGGTATTCTATTGTCAAGCCACTCGTGTCCAAGAAAGCTCACAAAACCTAGAAAAAGAGTAAGAAAAAGAGTAACATTGTTTTTGTGGTGATAGATGTTAGCGTTGTCGCAGCTTTATTGCTGGAAAACTTTGATGGTTTGTGTGTTGACAATAGAGGTTTTTGGGACATTGATATTGCCTTCTTTTGTCCATAGGTTAATCTACATTGGGTATAGAAATATTGGAATTTCCCATTGCTGATTATATACTATAGATGCCTAAAATTATGGTACACCAATTACAACCATATTTCACAATTTATGTTGTAGGAGTATTACACTATCATCCATATGTTTGAAATTATGGTACAACAATTACAACCATATTTCACAATTTGTGTTCTAGGAGTATTACACTATCATATGTATGTCTGAGTTTGTGCTATAAAACTAGACTAATTATGCTCATTTGAAAATTTATGGTGTGAAACTATTAACATTATACCCACATTTTTGAATCTGTATTGTCAAACTACAATAATAATGCCCACAAGACTAAATTTATGGTGTGAAACTACTATAATTATACCCATGTGTTTGAATTTGTGTTATACCCATATATATGAATTTGTGCCATGAAGCTATATAAAATTTGCCTATAGCACTACAATTGTTGTGTCATGAAACTAGTACCTCATACCCATATCTGAATTGTGTTATGAAATAATATATATCTGAATTTCAATTAATTAATAAATACATATTTATAATATGTTTTCGTCTATTTCATTTTTTTTTGGGATATCATTCAAAATAATAGTGCTTTTTAATGAAGCTTGTTTGTTATGGTTGCATAGTGAAAGGCGAAAAAATAAATGAATATGTAGAGCAAAAGCTTTGGCAACAATTGTATATGAAACATGGATAATAAACTGATGATAAGTTATAGATTCTTAGTTTTGGGAATGAACTTAATATTGGTTTTGTTGTTGTATTATTTTATTTCACTTTAATTGTGTATTGTATTTCATTTTTAAGTAGTTATAAGGGGGTATGTGCAGGATCATGGTATGCCAAACAGGCCCTTAAGTGGCAATGAAAATTCAAAAAAATCAGAGTTAGGAAACTTGACGTAAAAATTTGAATAAGTTATCTATATTATTTCAAAAAACATGTAAGAATAGAAAATGTAGAAAATTGAATGTAGTTCCTAAACTACTAGGTTTATTTAGAAAAAAAAAATCTATTTGCT
>VDFB02138993.1:84738-155963 GCA_007258455.2 Sequoia sempervirens
ACCTCCACAACAAGAAAGTAAACCAAGATATCGGGAGAGGTCCAAAAACCAGAAGCGACAATTTACCAAATTGGGTGACTCATATGAGGATATTCTCAAAACTCTCATTGCTAACAACTTGGCACATCCTCGGGATCCTGCAAAATTTCACATTCCAGATCCTAAGCCACATTGGTGGGATGACAAGGCATTCTATAAATTTCATAATGGCCCTGGCCATACTGTTGAAAACTGTTGGAGATTAAAACATATCGTCCAAGATTTTATAGAAAGTGGAAAGCTTCAAGTTGATGGCCTAAATACCAATGCTGATCATAAGGATTTTAAGGAACCTTTTCCTAATTACGACAAGGGGGAAACCTCTAAATCACAGAATGGAAAAGCTACAATCAACTACACCTATACAGCGGTAGAAAATGTGATAAACATGCTTGAAGTTGTGGAGCCAAGTGTTAATATGATAAGGAGTAAGGACCCGCATGGTTATGACTCTCCCCCTATTTTTGACAACCAACCTGTTGTGGTGTTGAGAGGTCCTCATTCTAGGTTATCTTCCCAAGCCCTTAATGCTGTTACCAGGAGTCAAGCCCCTATTATTCTCAGAGGGCCTAGTTCAGGTCCATCCAATAAATCCAAGCAAGTGGCATCCAAGAATGTCACTATAAAGTCTGCCACTGATCTCAAACCAAACTACAATCTTGTAGATCAGTTACAGAAAACTCCAGCACAGATCTCAATCTTAGAGCTTCTAAAGTTGTCCCCTAGACATAAAGCGAGATCAGGATGCTTTAACATGACAAATGTCCCTAACAACATTGATATAGACCAATTCCAAGGCATGGTGAATCACATTACTAGCCCACATTACCTTTCTTTCTCTGAAGATGATGACAAATCCCTAAGCCATCCACACAATCTTGCCCTTCACATTGAAGTCATGATTCATAAAACCTGTGTCAGGCGCGTGTTGATTGATGGGGGTGCTAGGTTAAATATCTATACTTTGAATTTGTTAAAAACTTTGGGCTATTCAGAGCAAGTGATCGACACTAGAAAGAAGATCACCATAAAGGCCTATGATGAGGCAGAACGAAGTTCTAAGGGGTTGGCTGTCCTTCCTGTCAGGATTGGCCCAATTGAAAAAGATATCTTGTTTCAAATTGTTGATACTGGACCCCTTGCATACAACATTTTACTAGGTAGACCATGGATTCATGATATGCAGGCAGTGTCGTCTACCTACCACCAGTGTGTTAAGTTCCTCTACAATGGAATAGAAATTTGCATACCAGGGGATAACACCTTATCAATTAACTCAATCTCAGCTAATGTTCATGTCCCTCTTAACCGAGCAGCAGAGGATTATGAAACAACTTTAGCAGACTGTCAAAACAAATTTAAGTCAGTAGACCTTGGCATGGGGGGTATCAACTTGACTCTTTTGCAAAGATGCTTGTTTCCCCTAGGACATATGGAAAGCCTTCACAGGAGATGAAACCATCATCTTCAGCAATGACAATATTTGACAAGTTTGTTGAATCCTTAGTACCAATACAAGATGAAAAAGAGGAAGTAGCTGTTCGAGATTGGATATACAAAGAGGAGAAATACCAGCACAATAAAAATTTCTCCCCTCTCCTAAGTCCTATGGGAGAGGATATACTTTTGTCAAGAAGATGTGTTATCCAGGATATGGCCCTCTTATTCACAGGTTAGATGCTAGAGCCGAACCACTCAATCATGATCTCTTTGCACGTAAGTCTAAGAAATCGGTTGGCCTAGGCTTTATGAACAACAATAAATGCACTGTCCCCATTTCTGATAGGCGGGATAGTAAAGATGACACATAATATGTACCAGATTTGACCAATCAACAAGACATAACAGATGATTGGATACCTTCAACAAATCTCCTTTGGGAAGATTCAAGAGATTTAATAATTGATAGTCCTCCTATCTCATTTGCAATAGATAGTGACTATATGAATGCAAGATTTACTATGGATAGTGTCTCCATCCCAGCTACAACGGATGGTGATAATTCAAATAATTTTATGATTGAGCAAATTGCTAGAAGAGATGAGCCTCTTCCAAATCTTGAGGCTTCTACATCACGAGGCTCCAACAATAATTCAGAAATAGACTCTCATGAGTTTGAATGGGATTCACTCTCAGATGCAACAGTTGACTTGGATATGGATGTTGTCCACACTTATAGTTCTCAACCTGATGTAACTGACAAGTCATGTGTTAGATTAGAAGATCGGAACCCACATGTCTCATTAGTAGACGATTCTTCGCTTGCTAGGATAAATTCTGATTTAGACACTTTAGAGGGAAACTTGACAGATTCCAATTCTACAGTCACCAGAGATGACACCACCTATATCCTTAATCTTGAACCGGTCATCAACCTACCCCTTGTTCACCCCAACCTTATTGATTGGTCTCAATGGTACCAAGAGCCTCAACTCTTGACATTTCACAATGACTATGAGATCACCTGCTATCTAAATGCCATTGAACCTATAGTCTCTTCCACCAGTGAACCGGCTACTAGTATGACAGAACCTGACATCAAGTACCTTAGTCACAAGATAAAAAGAAAAGAAAAAAAGAATAAGAGTTCTGATGGCGAAAACCACTATGTGGTGGTGTCAGAACCAAAAAAAGTAAAAATAAAAGACGTATCCAAAGGTGAAAACCTCCCAGAGGCACCTACGGATGAGGTACTTGATAGTCTCCCAAGCTATTTCCAGGACAGATCATCAGTATTGGTTGAACCTACAGAAGCTGTTAATTTGGGCACAGAGGAAGTTCCAAAAATTGTACACTTGGCTAAATCTTTATCACCTGAAGAAAATAAAGCCTATAATGAGTTCCTCCAAAAGAAGGAAATTAACTTTGCATGGACATACTTAGACATGCCAGGGTTGGACACTAATCTCATTATGTATCATTTGTCCATAGCTCCAGGTGTGAAACCAGTCAAACAGAAGTTGAGAAAAATGCACCCTCATATAGCTCTTTTAGTGAAAGTTGAATTAGAAAAGCTCCTTGGTGCAGGATTCATTAGAGCCATAGACTATGCTGACTGGATTTCCAACATTGTACCTATTTCTAAACCTGATAAAACCATTCGAATCTGCACAGACTTTAGAGATCTTAATAGAGCATGCCCAAAGGATGATTTCCCACTTCCTAACATAGACATGATAGTGGACATGACAGCGGGATATGAGATCTATTCTTTGATGGATGGTTTTTCTAGGTATAATCAGATCAAGATAGCTCCCGAGGATCAAGAAAAGACTGCATTCACATGTGCCTGGGGTACTTATTGTTGGAATGTCATGCCCTTTGGATTGAAAAATGCAGGAGCTACTTACCAAAGAGCTATGACAACCATCTTCCATGACATGATGCATAAGAATATGGAAGATTATGTGGATGACACCCTGGCTAAGTATAAGAGAAGAGGAACACATTTGGCTGATTTAGAAGTGATTCTAGATCACATGGAACAATTTCAACTAAGATTAAACCCAAAAAAGTGTGCATTTGGTGTTACTTCTGGAAAATTATTGGGATTCATCATTTTAGCTAAAGGAATAGAAGTGGACCCTGAAAAGGTTCAAGCCATTATAAACATGCCACCTCCCAAAAATGTCAACCAAATGAGGAGTCTTCAAGGGCGCCTTCAATCCATAAGGAGGTTTATTTCACAATTGGCAGATAGAGCACAACCTTTCAACAAAAATTGCATAAAAAGGTGTTCAATGTGTCTGGAATGAGGATTGCCAAAAGGGCATGGATCAAATTAAAGAATACTTGGCAAATCCTCCCATTTTAATGCCTCCCATTCCAGGAAAACCTCTCATTTTATATGTCTCAGCTACTGAATCTTCACTGGGGGCATTGTTGGCTCAATTAGATGAACAAGGGAAAGAAAGGGCCATATATTATATTAGTCGCACTCTTGTTTCTTATGAGGTTAATTATACTAGTATTGAAAAGCCTTGCCTTGCAATAGTGTTTGCTTCTCAAAAATTGTGACACTATATGCTCGCGCACACCATACACCTCATATCAAAAATTGATCCTCTCAAATACTTGCTCGGTAAAGCTGCTCTCACAGGTAGACTTGCTAAATGGATGATGATTCTTTCAGAATTTGACATAGAGTATATTGAGCGCAAAGCAATCAAAGGCCAAGCTATTGCAGATCAACTGGCTAATTTCCCTATTCAAGATAATATGCCCATTCAAGTCAACTTTCTAGATAAGCATCTTATGTACATGACTGAAAGATCCTGAAAACTATTCTTTGATGGTTCCTGCATGCAAAATGGTTCTGGAGCTGGTGTGTTGTTTGTTTCTCCTCATGGGTATACTATTCCTAAATCTTACAAGTTACTCTTTCCATGCACAAACAACATAGCTGAGTATGAGGCTTTGACAAATGGACTAAAAATAGCCATAGAGTGGAATATCACATAACTACATATCTATGGGGATTCTCAGCTGATCATCAACCAAGTCAATGAATAATACCAAAAAAAGGAATGAAGTTGGTACCTTACAAAAAATGGTTGATTCATTGGGGCCGGTATTTTACTTTTGTCACCTTTACCAGAAATAAATCCTAAATTTTGAGAACAAAGCAGTTGATGCTATGGCCACCCTTGCTTCACTTCTTCAGTTAGAGGAACATGAGTCCAGATATGAATTCCTGGTGGAAGAGCTACGATATCCCATATTTGACTCACCTGAAAGCCATATCATTTGTACCCTTGTTAATCATGAATCCTCCCGCTATGGTACTATTTACTCATATCTTCGTGATGGCATCATCCCTGATACATTTAACCGACCTGAAAGAAGAAACCTTATCTGCAACGCCTTTCACCATTCCCTCATCTCTGGTGATTTGTATAGGAGGGGTCTAGATGGAACACTTCTTAGGTGCTTAGAAAAGGAAGAATCCGATCAAGCGCTAGTTGACATCCATGAGGGCATATGTGGAGGACATTCTAATGGTCTTTCCATGGCTAGAAGGTTGCTTAGGGTAGGGTACTATTGGCCTACAATGCAGATAGATGCAGTAGCATTTGCTAAGTCTTGTAAAAAATGTCAGAAACATGGACACCTGATACATGCTTCAGGTAGGGAGCTAATTCCTTCTATATCTCACTGGCCATTTCAGCGATGGGCCTTTGACCTTGTTGGGAAGATTCATCCCAACTCATCAGGTGGGCATAAGTTCATTATCACTGCTACTGACTACTTCACAAAATGGGTAGAGGCTGTTCCACTTTCTATTGCCTCAGGCAAGACAGTGTCTTTATTTATTTTAAACCATATCATCTGTCAATATGGAGTGCCATCTAAGATCATCACTGACAATGGAGGTCAATTCAAAAATAAGGACCTTAAAGAACTCTGCCAAAGATTCAAGATAAAGCAACATTGGTCCTCCATTTACTTCCCACAAGGAAATGGTCAGGCAGAGGCTTCAAACAAAACCATTCTCAAGATTTTGCACAAAACAGTTCATAAGAATGGTAGAGACTGGCACCTACAGATAAATCCGACCCTGTGGGCCTATAGAACGAGTATTCGTACTCCAACTGGGGCTACTCCTTTTTCCCTCACATACGGCTGAGCCGGTGCTACGGCTTTAGAAAGTTGAGATTCCATCGCCGAGGTCTCTCTCAAGGTCTGAATTACCGGATGGAGGCTATCGGCCATGTGAAATTGCAAAATTGGAACTTCTTGATGTTGAGAGCGTAAAGCATCATTTGACCATATGAGGGTCTATCAAAAGCAGATGTCCAAAGCCTTCAACAAAAAGGTTCGCCCTAGAGAATTCCAAGTAGGAGATCTTGTCCTGCGAAAGAATCCTAAGAACCAACAGAATCGAGAACAGAAGGGAAAATTCGAGCCTAATTGGCTTGGACCCTACATCATCACAGTAGCTTTTGGCACAGGTGCCTATCTACTATCTACTGAAGAGGGGGAGCAGCTCCCTGAGCCTATCAATATTTTGCACCTGAAGAAGTTCTATCCTTAATGCCTGTTCTGTCTGGGGGCATCCTTTGTATATAATTATGACCCTGAAAAAAGTTCCAAAAAAATTGATATATGGTACTAAAAAATTACAAAAATAAATAAAAATTGATATATTGTCAAAATCCAAAAATTCAAATATAATGCTAAAAAATACAAAAAAAGAAAAATGCAAAAAAGAAAAAAAAAAGAAAAAAAATTCAAAAAGAAAAAAGAAAAGTGCCTTGGTAAAAACCTGAAAACAGGTGCCTTGGTAGCAAAAATACAAAAAAAATAAAAAATATAAAAAGTCCTAAAAAAAATTCTTCCAAGTGGTGAAAACCTAGAAACAGGGGCTACTTGAGGCCTTTGCATCCCTATTTCTTAGCATGCATCCTCGACACTTAGCCTTTCTCCATCATGTCTTGTCCTTATTGCCTTGGTTTGGAATTGGTCTTTGTCTTTGTCTAGGGGCATCACTGTGTTAGCTTTGGTCTCTTGGATATGCTTGTCTTTAGGACACCTCGCAAACGGTGTTTTTCAACACTAACCCAACTGTGTTTTTCAACACAACCCCTGACATCGTGTGTTTTTCAACACTTATCGGTTTGGTCTTATCTAGTTCAGTCATGTGATCTTACCTACTTGCCAGCATTCGATCCTTATCCTCGGAACTCAGTATCAGTTTACACACTTAAAATTTTTTAATTGCAGCATAATGCTTGAGATATGCCATGATCTTTTTCTTTGTGTCTTGAAATTTGATATTGATTTTCGTTAGTGTCCTTGTCTAATAAGTCTCTTTGTGATGCATAGCTAGAGGACTTGGGGCATGGGGCATGTTTTTATTTGCTTTCTGCTTGTGGGTGTTGTCTTGAACCTCTTTAGTGTCTCTTGTTGTCTCCTTGACACACTTAAGAGATTTATGGCATCGTCCTTGAATGTTTTTGCACAACCATTCTCATGGTAATCCTGGCATTTATGTCTTGATGCGAGCGTGGTTTTGCTACATTAAATTGGGTAAGCTAACATTGTAGTCATCTTGACCTTCATGTCTTTGATGCTCATGTTAGAATCTTTCCACATTCCAAGCTGATATAAATCACATTCATATCTTCATAGTTGCGTTTGTGACTAGTGATGATTGTGTGATTGTCCGATGTCCGGTAATAATGGCCCAATGATGAAAATAAGTTCTCTTACATTCTCTAATGAATGATGAACACACAAAAACCTATGTTACCCGATTGCAAGTACACCTTTGCATTTTCATGTAGCTTGCATTATTTAGACTTCATGTTAATTTGCACTTTTAGGCTGTATTATGGGTTTGAGAGGGGTTCCTTCATCTTTCTTGTGGATTTTTCATCAACTGTGATCACGTTCTTCATTTCCTTATCTTCTTTCGTGATCTCAATCAAAATTCCCTATCTTAAACAGTTGATTGATTTTGATGCATCCTCTTTATTGAAGCAGATTCTCTTCCTTCTCTCCATTTCTTTCCATTTCTTCCAAACTTCTATCTTCCATTTGATTTCACCCCACTTCTTTTCTTCTAATTCAACCTTAGGGCATAATTTTCTTGGCGATCTACGGGTTTTTGTGGTCTTATATTTTTCATCTTACGTAAGAACCCTTATCTTTTGTTTGGTTGAATAAAATTTTCAATTATTATTTCTCCTCTATCTCATTTCTGATTTCAATCCACGGTACTATCAAACTTCAATCCTTGATTCAACTTTATCAATTTATCGATTAGCTTCTCTTGGGGCAACCTTGCTTGAGATTCTTATCTCTCTCACTTTGGATGTGATCTCGAATCGACCTCATGTTCAAAGACCTTTTGTTTATGTTTGTCCAGATGTGATCCTGAGTCGACCTCACATCTGAGTTGTTTTGTGATCCCAAATCGATCTCACATTGCAACTTCATTCTTTGACTGCATGTGATCCCGAGTCGACCTCACATTAGTCAAAGAGGGGCAAATGTATGCAACCTAAAAATGGTCACCTAGACTTTGGGCCCCATTTATTTAATTTGTCAACATCAACTTTCTGAATCAATGATTGTCGCATTTTCAAATCAAATTTCTTAATCAATTCATAACTATTTCAAATGTTTCAATTTTCCCTAAGGTTTGAATGCTTCATTAATGTTGTTTAATCAAAAGAAATAAATCCCTTTTAATAAATAAAATAATATTATTTAATTGAAGTTAATATTACTTAAATAAAATGATGCTATTTAATTAAATCTATTTTTAATTAAATAATTTTATTTTATTTTATTAATATTCATTTCTAAATTATAATCTTATTTTTATTTTATTAAAAGAGATATTATCGTCTTAAATTAAATAAAATAAATGAAATATCCTCTCAAAAATACCCTGTGATGAAAAAAAAAGGGAAACAAATCAGTTAAAAGGGAAATAAACTAAAAAAAGAATTCCAATCAAGATTTGTTTCTATTTTTCTATTTATCCCACATTGCTTCTGAATTTGCCTTCAATTCTACTTTTGCCTATAAAATGAGCCTCTCATTCTCATTTCAAAAAGATCACGAATTTTTACATCGGACTTATGCTACAAATTTGAATTTTATCATTTGAGATTACATTAGTTTGATTATATAAGCATCTTATTTTTAGAGCATATAGTTTAATATTACATTTTAGCTTAATCTTCATAGTAGATTAATTTGCAAAATAATTCATTTATGGCATTGCATGTAGATTAATTTTCATTTCAATAAATTAGTTTGGTTTATTGCATTTTACAGCCATTTAGATTAGTTTTCATTGTTGCATTGCAAGAACAGGATTCATGGAGATTGGCATTTTTTCTTCTCCTCTTTGAATCTCTCGTTTCGAGATTGTATTTGCAGGGGTAACAGGGTTAATCTGAGGGCCACAATATCAATCCATGCTCTTCTCGGATAGAGAGCTGTGAATTGATTTGCAAGGACTCATTATTGAGTATCCTTGCATGCAAGGATTCACAGAAGTATAACATATTTTCAATTATACATTTTGGCGCCCACCGTGTTTAATTTTTAATTTTTAATTTAGTTTAGTTTTTAATTTAGTTTTCAATTTAGTTTTTAGTTTTTAATTTAGTTTTTAATTTAGTTTTTTAATTTAGTTTTTTAGTTTTTAATTTAGTTTAGTTTTAATTTAGTTTTTAATTTTTAGTTTTTTAGTTTAGTTTTTTAATTTAGTTTTTAATTTAGTTTTTAGTTTTGCTTCATAAATCCAGCTTCCACTCAGTTGCGGGAAAAATGATTTCTGGGTTTTGTAACCAAGGTCGAAATCTGATCTGGGTATTTTTTAGTTTTTTTTCTAGGTATTTTTTATTTTTTGATTTCTTTCACAGATCTGAAGAAAATAGCTGCACAGAAACCGTCGCGCGTCATTTTTTTCACCTCGCTAAAGATTTAAAAAAATTATTTTTTCATCTTCTACTTGCTGGATCAAAAAACGATTTCTGGGTTTTATTTTTTGCTTCAAAAAAAATCTGGGTTTCTGTTTTTGTCTACTAATTATAAACAGATTTTTCAAAAATTAAATTTAAAGATTTTTATGCACGTTTTTAATTTAGTTTTTAATTTTTAGTTTTTAATTTAGTTTTGTTTTTAATTCTAATTTAGTTTTTAATCTTAATTTAGTTTAGTTTTTAGTTAGTTTAGTTTAGTCTTTAATTTAGATTTTTAAATTAGATTTTTTTTAGTTTCTAAAATTCAAATTAGATTTTTTTAAACTTTGTTAATTTAAAGTAGATTCTTTAACTTTGTTAATTTAAATTAGATTTTTTTACTTTAGATTTTTTAACTTTATTAATTTAAATTAGAATTATTAATTTAGATTAGAATTTTTTTTAATTTAGATTAGATTTTTTTAATTTTATTAATTTAGATTAGTTTTGTTTTAAATTTTTAGTTTAATATTAGATTAATTTAGTTTAATTTTAGTTTTGTTAACTAATTCCTTTTAGATTAAATTTTGACTAGATTAAATTAGATTTTTTTAATTCTGGTTCTTCTGAATTCTTTTTTCACAGCATAACAGTTTCTGCAGGACGCCAGTTAGAGAACTTGAAACACAGTAATGATTTGATTGCAGGACACGTGACAAAGACTTGAAAACAAACACTTACGCTTGTCAAAGATCTTATTTAAAAAAATAGTGTGTTTGTTTTCCTGCTTTTCAATTCACATAGTCTAATTAGGGCTTCATTAAAATTCTGAGGAGTTTTGATAGTGAGTAGGGAATTTGGCTCTTTGTTACATGGAGGTGATGACCATAGACAAATCTAGGCTCCTGATGATCTTACTAATATGACGAACTCTTAGGGAGCGGAGCAAGGTAGTGAATCTTTAGCACTTTCACTCGTCAGGGGATTATGCTCTTCTCTCATTGAGAGAGTCGAAACCAAAGCGTGTGGATTTGGTGAAAGTGGGGGGAAACTAACTTGGTGATTAAAAAGAGTTGTTTAGCGTGTTTGGGTAAAGAAACGGGCTAGAGAAGTATGCTCTTCTCCTTTTGGGAGAATCAGAAAATCAGAAACCCGAATCTGAGCCATGTCCAGTGTCACCTTTAGAGGCCTAAGGAGACCTCAGGAGCGACCAAGTGAGTACACACCTATGCGCCCGGTGATTCACCTCACTTTATAATAAAGAATGTCTTGTTTGAGTCTAAAGACTCCAGACCATAGTAACTTCTTTTCCATGACTTGGGCCGATCATCATGGAAAAGCTCTGTTTATTACTGGCGGCGGTAGCTCAGGAGCCACCGCTTCTTGAGGGTGTGTGATTTTCAGGTGTTGGTGTGGGCTGCGAGGTGGCCTGCAATGTCGAGAGGCACTTAGAAGGTATTGTGAATGGAAGCCAAGTAAAAACCTCTTAGTTAGTTGCCTACCCGGTTTACCTCTGAAAGGAGTCATAATCTTCGCGCAAGGAGGGGGAAGAATCTCTCCATATGTTGATCATACACAGATTCCCATCATAGGCATACACCTGGACGTTTGGAGGCGGTTGCGACACTAGCCCCTACTACAAGGGTAACCTTTGAACGTACACTGTTGAGTCCTTGGAAACACCAAAAACACGGGCGCCCTCTAGGGGGTGACATGGTTGTGTGAGGTGCACGTATGCGCATAAGCAATGGGGCAAAGGTTTTGACTTCTCACCATTTTCTTTGGTAGGGATAGCTATGTGTTGGTTTTTGAGTCTTAAACATTGTCCAAACATCTTCAAACAAGACTCCCCCGATACTATCAAGTTGCTTTGTCCTTGATAGATTTGTTATTGACTACTTTTTGTATCACAACTTGTCTGATTGAAACCTATGTGCTTGATCAAAATCTGTGGATATACTTGCTTAATCTTTGCAAACAAACAACAAACTGAAATACTGAGTTCTTTGATTAGGTGACTTGTCCCAGTTTTAGAGACCTATTCTGTATTTAGGGTTTATGTGTCCTTGACCTTTTGAATTAGTGATCCTTGATCTCATAAGTGATTTTGCTTGAGATTGGCAAATTAGGAATTGTTCCTATCAAATAGATAAATTTTTAGACTCTTTGATAACACACTTGGAGAGTGCTAGTAGTCTCCTTGTCCACCCATTTTCATACAATTCAAACTCAGTACACTTTGTGTAAGTCATCCTCCTGATCCATATGTGCTAGGGTGTTCACCCAAGAATTGAGCACATCTGTGGCAGTGTTGGTTTGCACCTATTTGCAACAGTTCTATTTCACCATCTCTCTCGGACAAGATAAAACTTTTACTATCTGAGTACGGTATTGGCGTTTCTTAGAATTGTCTATTTACTTGAACTCTCCCTTTCATGTCAGTCACAACAAGATATCAAGTGAGCCAAGGAAAGCGACCTCAGATAGTCTTTAACCAACTACCCCCAGTTCAGACTCGTCAAAAGAGAAAGGAAAAGGAACCAATATTTGACCCGTAACCTAGGAGTCAGTCTGAAACCTATTTTGACCCCGGAAGAGCCATTTTAGTGACAGTACCCTGGGTACCTTCCCTCCCGGTATGGATATGAGTTATACTATCACTCGGTGGGAGAGGGAAGCCATGGATCAAAATCTTGATGATATCTATGAACAACACAGAAACAACATGATATTTGGAAATTCTTCTCATGATGATCAACCTGGTTCACCCCTCATTAATACAAGATATTTGGATGCCCATCAACGGGATGAAAGGTATAAGAGATGAGCTCACCAAGAACAATGGTCACAACATGAAGACCAAGACAATGAACCTCGCGATGCTCATGTCAATACAACGTATACCAATGACTTGTTCAAACAGTCTAGACCAAGCTCACCACTTCAACATACCTCAAGGTTCACAAGTGATAGGCTTAGAAGAATTGAACGCGAAAAGAAAGCCTTTCTAGATGAACAAGCTGCAAAGCAAGAAAAGTTTAGACAACTTGAGGAAGAGATCCAAGCTTTATTGGAAGTACAAAGGAAACTCGCTCAAGAGGAGCAAGATAGGCAGTTAGCCCACGAATTAAACAAACAATACAATACAAGGGGTGCTAACAGTGGACATAATTCTCCTCCCTCCACCTTCCGAACACCAAGAAGTGAAATGGAGTCAAGCACCCTCTATGTCCTTCTCGAGGGTCTCTCTCACTCCCTCACTCCCTCTATGTCTCTCCCCTCTACCCTTAAACCCTTAACCCCTAAACCCTAAACCCTTGAACCATCTACCCTCTAACCTTAACCCCACTTCCCTCTATCTCTCTCCCACTCCCTCCCTCTCTCTCCCTCTCTCAAATCTGTCCATCCTACCCCCTCTCCCTCTCTTAGGTCTCTCTCTCACTCCAATCCCTATATCTCTCCCCTTAACCTCCTTCCTTTATCTCTCTCTCTCTCAAGTATCTCCCTTCCTAGAGCTACTCTCTCTCTTAGGTCTCTCTCCTCCTCCTTTGTCCCTCTCCCTCTGCCCTTAACCTAAACCCTTCAAACCATCTACCCTCTATCTCTCTCCTCCTCCTCTCTCTCTCTCTCTCTCAAGTCTTTCATCCTGCCCCCTCTCCCTCTCTTGGGTCTCTCTCTCGCTCCTCCTCCATCTCTCTCACTCCTCCGCTCCATCTCTCCACTCCTCTCCTCCCTCTCTCCAGCTCTCTCCCAGCTCTCTCCTCTATCCTAACCTCTCCACCCTCTCCCTCTCTCAGCTCTCTTTCCTCCCCACATTCTCCTCCTCCTCTCTCCCACTATCTCCATCTCTCTTGCTCCCTATCCACTCTCTCCCATCCTCCTCTGCTCTCCCTCTCCTCTGCCCCCCTCTCTGCTCGGCTCTCTCCCACTCCCTCTCTCAGTCTCTTCCACTCTTCTACTCTCTCCCTCCCTCTCTCCCACTCTCTACCACCCTCTCCCACTTTCTCCCACCCTCTTCCTCCCTCTCTCCCACTCTATCCCACTCTCCCACCCTCTCCGATCTTATCCCACTCTCTCAGGTCACTCTCTCACACACTAAATCCATCTATCTCTCTCCCCTATACCCTTATAACCCTTGACCCTTAAACCCTCTACCATATACCCTTAAACCTTCTACCATATACCATTAATCCTTAGGTCTATGTTTATTTGTTGTTGTTTTAAAGTAATGGTCTAGAAATCAGATATCCATTTCAAATCAGATATCCGATTTGAAACGGATATCCGATTTCTAGACCATTACTTTAAAACAACAACAAATTTTGTATATATATTCCTTTTACAAATTAGATATCCAATTTGAAACAGATATCTGATTTGTAAAAATCATATATATACAACTATTTTCACTGTTTTAAAGTAACAGTCTACAAATCGGATATCCATTTCAAATCGGATATCCGATTTGTAGACCATTATTTTAAAACAACAAATTTTTTATATATTCTTTTTACAAATCAGATATCCGATCCAAATCAGATATCCGCTATGGAAAACTAGGATTGGTGTTTGCTTTGGTGCTGTGTACTGACACCCGAGCCTAAAAAAAGTCAACACGATATTTTCGCATTTTTGGGTTGATGAAAGACGTGTTTTTTTCCTCATTGCCACTTTTTGGCATACCATGATCCTACACATACCCAAGGATGTACTATTTCTAATTGAAGGCAATCTAGTTTCGCCTCTACCTCATCATTCTTTGATTGATGATCATCAAGTGTCATGCACGCCTCTTCAAGAGCCACCACTATCTCTATTTATTGAGTTGGCTCCTCTCTTCTATGAAGTTAACTCAACCCCTCTTGTACACTTGTCATTGTGATTCATCTATCCAAGAGACTTTAAATAACTATATTTTCTTTTAATAAAGGAATGAGAAGGCAATGAATGCCAATTTATATCCACTTGTGTTGTTGACTTCAACTTCATTATATAAATTTTGGTGGCAATTAGTTTGTTTACCAAGGGTCTTGGGTAGAGCTTTAAGGGTCAATTCTAAAATATTACATGATATCATACCTAGTTTGGATCTAATAAGCTAGTTCTTTTTCTCATTGTTGGGTTTTTTCTCATAGAGGGTTTAATCCTTTTGGAAAGCTATATTTGCAAGTATTTTATTTTATGTGAATGGTAGAGTGAAGCTATGCTCTCCATTGTATCGAAAAAATCCAAGAAAGTTAGTTTTGTCTTTTACTTAATCCAAATCAAATAATTGGAGGCCAAGCTATCAAAGTTTCAAGATTGTAGGCTATTTGTGATTTTTATAGATTTATTTTTGTAGTTGTGCTTGTTACCTAATTTTTCTTTCAGCTCAATCAGGTAGAGTTGGAACAGCATTTACAACTAAAGATAAAAGGTACACATTAATTTCTTCTTAATTTCCATTCATATGCATAAAAATATTATCAAATAGATTGCAATTCATTATGCAAATGTACACAAGAGAAATGATTAAACAAGTTTTGTATAAATGTTGTCTTTTATTGATAATTACAAATGTATGGTGTCCCACACAAGCCGTGGAAATAACTATTTCAATAAATACAAGACATAAACTATACATTTGAAGAAATAGAAAGGAAAGAACATATGGAAAGAGTAGGGATCTGCCATTGCCTGAATGACGAACCCCAAGTTTTACTGTTGCATCCTTGCTTCAGCTCCTCTCGCTTGGTTACTTCAAAATTTTCTTTGTTGCTGCTTGAAATTCCTGTAAAATATGAGAAAATTTGTGTTAGAGCTCGAGGTCCATATTCTCTAGATATACTACATCAACAAATATATAGTCTACTCTTATAAGGCATTGAAACAGTTTTCGCAGTATCACAGATATCTAGAAAGTAGAAGAGTATTGTAAATTATCATGAAACATCTATAACCAGGCGAAAATACTATTCTAGAAACAAGCAGCAACAAGAAATGTGCAAGAAACAATAAAAACACCTAACACCTCAAGATTAGCCTAGTTAGATTCAAAACAAAATGAGATAACAAATAGAAGATTTACCTTGTCTTGAAACAATCCTTTGATTAGCCCTTGATGGTTGATTTTGTGTATGCTCCTTAGATGACAAAAAATGTTGATATGAGATGCAAGATGGATGAGAAATGAATGAAAATGGTATAATGGATGCAAGGAATGCAAGTTTTTAGCTAAGTATGGCTCAAATAAAATTTTTGCAAGAGTTTGGTTAGCACAATGATCTCCCCCCCAAATGAGAGAAAAGAGGGGGTATTTATAGAGGAAGTTGAACAATTGAGATTCATCTAACAAGGTGAAGATGAAGGGATATGGTGATTTGAAGACTCACAAGCCCTCACATCTTGACATGTGGAATGTGAGATGGCTTAGGGATGGCAATGTGCAAATGAGGTGGAAGGAGAGTACATAATGTGGAGGAAGGACATGTACCTTGAAAGTACATTGGGAGATGAGAAGATTCCTTGGAGGAATAAAAAGTGAATTTAAAATTCACATAATTGGAGGATCTTGTGGATAAGACAAGGTTCCAAAGGGAGAGGTGGAAAGTACCTTAGGTAAGACAAGGTGCCTAAAAAGGTAAGCACTTGTCACATCTG
Source organism: Sequoia sempervirens (assembly GCA_007258455.2). Taxonomy (NCBI): domain Eukaryota; kingdom Viridiplantae; phylum Streptophyta; class Pinopsida; order Cupressales; family Cupressaceae; genus Sequoia; species Sequoia sempervirens. The sequence goes on from VDFB02138993.1 coordinate 100,839, forward strand.
ACTTGATATGACAAGTCAAAGATTCCATGGGGTAGAATTCACATGAGGAATCTAGAAAAAGGAATTTAATATTCCTTGAAAAGATAAAAGGAATTAAAAATTCCTTGGGAGTTTGACTAGGCTAGTTAATGAAGGATTAGAGAAGGGTTAGGTGGCTAAAAGAGATTAGAGGCCAACTTGCAAAAGTTGGAGGATGTGACACATCCTAATAGGCATGTGCACATCTCTAATGATGGAATTAGGAGGTTGATTAAGACTAAGAAAGAGATGTGACATGTGAGAAATTAAATGTCATATTTATTTAATTCATTTGATGAAAGGGGGATTAAAGAAATAAGGTATTTAATTATTAACTAAATACCTTAGGGATTTAAAAAAATTAAAGGTATTAATTAAATAATAGTAATATTACTTAATTAATACAAATAAAAAGATGTTTAGACGAAAGGGGATAAATTTGGATAAATTAAGTGTCCAAATTTAGGTGTCTACATTTTTCCTCTCTTTGAGATGGTGTTATGAAGTGGCATCATTTCAATGAAGATTAAAACATAGAACCCAAAAGAAGATGGTTAGATCGGAAAAGATGCCCTAGTTATCAAAGGAGTGACTGGGAAGAAAGATGGTGGGGGTGAACATGAAATTTGGGGATGAAGGATGCCCCCTTGAGAGGACATGTGGGTTCAAGAGAACATGGGTGTGCTCTTGAAATGGATGAAACAATGAAAGGGGAAATGAGGAAGATGATGCAAAGTGATGGATAAGAGAGGGCGATAAGCGAGAGAAGATTGGGAAGGGAGAGTGGTGAAGGATGAATGGAAGGGAGGGAATTGTGATAGATGAGAGAATGGGGGATACATGCAAGATGATGGATGGAAAATGAGATGCAATCCTAATGCAATTTGTCATCTTTGAAGCACTGATTTTTGCTATAGCAGAAGACACGATGCACCAAGGTATTAAGGATTAGGGCAGATTAGTGTCTAATGCATGAAACAAACACAACAAACAAGAAGGCTATCCCAATACCCCAAGGTCATGATGACCTTGGTCGGGCCAAGTATTGGGATAACTACAAGCACGTAGGATTCCCCAGCGTCACACAAGATCGTAGGGATCTTGGTGGGTACTATGCGGGACAACCAAGAAGACACAAATAGAAAAAAGATCAAGATATGCCCCTATGTTTACTTGGTCAAAGCACACCATGATATGATGTATCAAGGTGACCATGACAAGTGATGATAGGGAGATCAAATGATAAACAAAAACTAAAGCATCAAAAGATTGCAATCAATTTCAAATGTCATTTGCCATAGGATCAAGAGGATGGATGGGATTGATGAGGTCTATTAGGAAGGATGCATCTTGTTCAGACCGATAATGGATACTAAACTAAAAGATCGATATGACATGGGATACTTAGACCCAATTGGATCTGTTGATACAAGTGGATCTCATTTGTTAAGAACCAGCTAGATAAAGGCATAGCTTGATGACACAACACAAGGGAGACAAGACTAACACACCCTAAAGACCTAGGGGATCGAGGGTTGATCAAAGGTTAGCCTTTCCTACATGAAAGCACAGAGCCCTCGTAGTTCGATAAAAGGTTGACAATTGACCATGGATAAAAGCAAAAAGACGATGATGAAGATCTCGATGGATGACCAAGATGGGACAAACAATAGGAACAAGAGATGAAGACCAATGATAGACGATAAAGAAACCCCAGGGGCAGATCAAATGATTGACCTTGCCTACGTGAAGGCATAGGGGCAACGTAGTTCGACAAAGGAAAACGACAGATAAAGGATGATGTGATAATGATGATAAGTGGATAAAAAGATGGAACCGATATGATGAGACATGATAGACCGGTTGGATTGGATAGGATGATGGTGATCACGAAGCTCAGGGATGGGATAGTTATCCAAATCAGCAAAGATGAAGTAGGAGGGTGACAAGATGGATAGATGAATGATGAAAAAGGATAGGAGATGGAAAAGATGTGTAAAAGAAGCAGAAGTGATAAGATAGATAACATCGGATTGCGGGGGGAGTAGACTATAGCTAGATTCCAATGACAAGGGATTATGAGAGGGGATGAGGATAGAGGTGAATGGATAGGAAGATAAGGATGGGGAGATGGAAGAGATGTTATGATGGATGGGGGGATAGGGATAGGGAGATGAAAAGGATTGCCTGGATTGGTAAGGATATAAGGATAGGTAGGAAGATAAGGATGGGAAGATGACAAGGATTGTTTGGATGGAATGAATGATGTCTCCAAGGACTGTGTCACAAAGGGAGATAAGTGCCCCCACTCTAAATATGTCATGCGTGATGAGACAGGAGGGATGGAAGGTAAAAGGATAGGAAAATAAGGGAGTGAGATGAAGGGAGATTAATGGTATCATGATGGGTGGACAAGGAAGGTAGATGAATGCAAATAAGGAGGATAATGTAGGATGAGGGGAGTGTCTGCCAAGAGGTGTCCACAGCATGTTTATATGTTTTCCCCTATCAATATCAAGATTACAACGAGGGTGGAGGGATTTGGGATAAATGAGATATACCAAGCAAGATGTGCAAGATAGGTAGGATAGAGGGGATGAATGAAAAGGATGTATAGTAGGAAAATAGGTGCATAGCAGATGGAGGGAATGCATATCAAGAAGCTACCCCCAAGTGTGGAAAAGGGCGGATGAGAATTTACGCATGACACCTGTTTGCCAGGTTTTCATCATGGTTCTTATCCAAGGCACTTCTTTGCCAATTTTTCACCATTGGACGAATTATTTCTCTTTACTCTTTTTTTTACTATTTTTTTGGATAGAAAAGGGATGAAAATGGATAAGGATAGGGATGTGGATAAGAGGATTTAGAAGATGCGTGATAAGAATATGGATGAAGGGCTCAAGCATCAAGTTCCATATGAGGTATTAAGAGCCCATGTGTGAAGTGACTATTTGATGTTGGTACAACCTTATAGGATAAATGAATTATGCAAGAGGATAAATTAAGGAGATTTGATGGGAAAGATATGTGGGATAATGGATGGAATGTTGGAAAGGGTATGGATAGAACAATGGGGTAGGTGTGTGATAGGGTATTGAGTTTAGGACCAACATTGGCACATGTGGTGGTGTATGTGAAAGGATAAGAGGATTAATGGATTAAGAATGTGGGGATGATGGAGGAGATGGGATAGTGAATTTTGGGACATGAGGACCCAAAAAAAATTTAGGAGATGGAGGATGTGTATGGTTGGCTTTCGGATTAGCCACTTTGGATGTTGTTATGGATACTTCATTTGAAGGCATTGCATTCTTTTTCTTTGGGATCCACATGGTTTTGATTTTTGCTTTAGTGGGCCTTTGTGGCCGATGGGTTTGATTTTAATTTTGGATTTTATGTTTCTTTTCTTCACCATGTCTTTTAGAGGGGACATGGGAAGCTTTAGATTCATGTGGATGTTTAAATTCATGCATTTTTGTTTTAGCATCCAAAGTGATTTTAGTAGCAATCAGATGGGTACAAGGAGATGGATGATGTGGAGTGATGGAGATATGATTATGGGGATTATGTGTAGATGGAGGATGTGTAGGTATGTGCCTTTGTTGATCCTGATTAGGGGATATGAGAGTGTGATGTTTATGATGGGTGACATGGATAGGGGATGGATGGATGAAAGGATGAATATGACGAGATGGAGGGTGTGATTTTGGGATACAAGGGCCCAAAATAGATGTTGGACTTGGAGGAAACATGGACAAAGTAGATGGAGGATGGGAGATGGTGGATGGAGGGATGTAAGGACCCAAAATGGATGGAGCAGATGAAAGAGGAATATGGATTATTTTTTCGAGGTGATACAATGGAGGAGGAGGGATGGCAGCATATGATCTGGTGGAGCGATGGGAAGAGCCTATATTTCTTTTGGAAGAGGCTCATTGAGGACGTCTAGAGGTTGTACCAACATCTTTAGATTGCGAGTCTTGGGAAATAGGTCCAAGACCTTGCATACAGATTTATTCTTTGATCTGGATGGGCTCTAAAATACCTTGCTCATGAAGGCCTAAACCTTTTCCTTGATAATTCATGTTCTTGAGCATTCGACCCATGATAGGATTTTTGTTATTCTGAAAACATGATGCAAGTCCATCATTAGGTGAAGGATGATGGGTGGTATATACGCTGTGTTTTTCTTCTTCAAGGAGACCACCATGGAAGAATGTAAGGGTACCAAGGGGATATACAAGTGGTGTGGGGATAGTAAGTTTAGGCGACGATGGAGGATCATGAGATGGAGATGATGGGATAGAAAAATCTGAATCAAGATGAGTGAGCGATAAGGAGTCAAGAGAGGGATTAGGCAATATGAAATGATCAGGATTTGTGACAGCAGGTGATAGGAGCTCATGTGATGGAGTGACAGAATCTTGAGTGACAAGGGGATCATGGGATGGAATGGATGGGGGATTGTGATCTTGAGGTAGACTAAATGGGATGGTAGGATCTTGATCCGAAGAAAGGGATATGATGTTATGCTTTGGATCAAGCTCTTGGCATGGCTCATCTTGTGTGGATGGCAGGATGACATAGTGTTGGAGGGACTCTTCAAGTAGGGAAGATGAAAGGATGGAGGATTCATGAAGGTCATGGGAATGGATTTTAGTGATACTAGGAGTGGGAGGAGTGGATTGGATGTGGGTGTCTTTGATGGATCAGATGGATCTAGGAGTAGGGGGAGTGGATCGGATTTGGTTATCGTCGATGGGTTCAATGGTTTCTGGAGTAGGAGATGGGGGTTTGATGGATTCAATGATGATTTCAATGGTGTCAATGGTTTGAGTGATGCTAGGGGTGGTATCATCAATGATAGGTGTTGGGTGGAGAAGGGTCTCGTCACTAATGACTATGGATGATGGTTTGGGATGGCATGATTCCACAACTTCAAGGTGTGGAGTGGGGGATGTCTTCTTTGTTATAAGTCCTTGGAGAACTTCTGGAGTGAGAAACTTGAATACTCTAGGCTGAGATGGTGAGGTAGGAGTGGATGAAGGATTATGGATTGGTGGGGGATTAGGTCTATGGATTGGTGGATTAGGATTAGATGGAGGAATGGGATTGGATATTAGACTAGGGGTATATGGAGGATTAGGATTGGATGGAGGATTGAGGTAGGGATATTGGAATGATGAATTAGGACAAGAGGATGTGGGTGGTGGATTGTAGTAAGGATATTGGGATGGTGGATTAGGATGGGAAGATTGAGATGGTGGATTGAGATAGGGAGATGTGGATGATGGATTTGGATAAGAAGATGTGGATGTTAGATTAGGGTAAGTTCATGGGGGTGTCAGATTAAGATAAAAAGGTGTGGATGTGGGATTATGATAGGTTGATTGGTATGGAGGGTTAGGATAGTGGGACATGGATGAGGGATTATGATAGGAATACTAGGATGGAAAATTGGGATAAGAGGATGTGGGTGTTGGATAAGAGGATGATGTAGATGAAGGATATGACAAATATGCGAACAGGGAAGGTACTGGATATCCCTTTTCAAAGGTAGTGTAAGGAGTGTGATTAGGCATGGATGAAGACATAAGGAGATAGCTTGAAGGGATGATTGGATATTGGAAAGCGGGTGGAGAAAGCTTACTAGCGATGATAGCATCAAGGGGATATATGTCATATACCTCTTGATCGACAAGATGTTTGTTATCATCATCGACGTAATTAGGTTTTCCCGTGACTACTATTGATGGAGGATAAGGATTCATGATGATGAAAGGATAAAGAGGATGGATAAAAGATTTTGGATGGGAACAAACTAAAGCTCAAATCGAGATTTAGGTCAAGCTCAGATCAAGATTGGATTAAAGCTCAGATTAGGACAATTGGATGATGCTATGGGATTGATTTTGATGATCCGTTTTGATTATCAAAGGATGATCACGACACCGAATCTGCTTCGAGATGGAAGTAGATTGATTGGGTTGAGGGTAATTGGATAGGGATGTGACTAGATTAGATTGGATAAGATCGATCAATGATTGATAAAATTGACTAATGGATCACATAGGATGATGAAAGGGATTGTAAACCCCATTCAAAGATTACCCTAGGTGACATAGGGTACTGATTGATCGGATTAAAGGATAAATGGATGATTGTGGCACCGAATCCACTTTGAGATTGAAAGTGGATTGATTGGGTCGATGATGATGATTAACTTAGGACGGATGACGATCCTAAGAAGTTATGGATGATGACGATCAAATTTAGATACCTAGATCAATTTTGGTAACTACTTCAAATGAAATTCAGAGGATTTGGATGGGGAAAGCGATGATGGATACCTAACCCAGAGATGCTCTCTATGTGATTCAAATGATAGATGAATGATCTTGCGAGAATGTCGATGGACCAAAGCTAAGATCAGGATTGGATTAGAGGACATGATAGGATTGATTCTAAACCAAGTTCATGGGTTTTAACTAGATGATGCAAGGTGTTGACAATAAGATTTTTACCAGATTTGGCAGTTTTAAAAAATTGTCAAATTTTGCCATTTTAGGAAACTTCACAGACATACCTTTGAGAGTCCAATTTTTTTCCAGAAACTACCCAAGACTAAGATAGGATGAATTCATGCCAACTAACATCCCAAATCTGAGACATGCATTCAGAGTTATTCACGAAAATGATTTTTCAAAAATTGAAAAAAAAACACTAAATTATGATTTTTAGGGTCAAGATGAAAGTTTGAGGCCCCAAAAATGTGCCAAAATGGGGACCAAATAATGGTTGTTTGGAATCCACATGCCACCTCATAACGCAACCACTCATAAAATTTTAGCCCAAATGGACACCCGAGTCAAAAGTTATGGCCTTCGAAAGTTTTGGCATAAAAATCAAAACCCTCAAAACAAAGTCTAGGTGACTAGGATGGATGATTTGATGATGGATATGTAATCTAATGATGTTCTAAGTAGCACTTATGTGATTTGGTTGATGAAATGATGACTTAAGGAAAATGTTGATGACAGGCAAACGGGTGCTTGAAACGACTGAACGAAGGGTGAAATCAGTTGTTTGAAGGGAAGGTTTACCCCTGGAGGTCAGGTATGCCCCTAGACGGGTCATGTATGCCCCTAGAGGTTAGGTACACCCTTGGAAAGGTCAGGTACGCCCCTGGAGGTCAAGTATGCCCCTAGATAGGTCATGTTCGCCCCTAGAGGTCAGGTATGCCCCTGGATAGGTCAGGTACACCCCTGGAGGTCAGGTACGCCCCTGGATAGGTCAGGTTCCCCCTGGAGGTCAAGTACACCCCTAGGGTGAAAAATAGGAAAAAAAAGCTGCTTGGAGTAGGTGAACAGGTGCACGAAATGAGGAAATGGATGTTTGGATGAAGACAATGAATGTTCGGGACAGGGAATGGATTCTGGGAACGAGGAGATGGAAGCTCAAAATGAATGATCAAAATGGGATGAATGACTACTCGAAATGAGTAAATGACTGTTAAGAATGGATGAACAATTCTTGGAGCGAGAAGATCAAGGTTCAAAATGAATGAATGATTACTCAGAACAAGTAAACAGATGAACGAAAGGGATGAGTGACCACTCGAAATGAGTGAACGACTGCCAAGCATGGATGAATGATTCTCGGAATGAGAAGATGAAGGTTCAGAATGAATTATATATTATGCGAAACGTGTAAATGGATGAACAAAAGGGATGAACGACCACTCAAAATGAGTAAGTGACTATTAAGAATGGATGAACAATTCTCATAACAAGAAGATGAAGGTTTGAAATCAATGAATGATTACTTGAAACAAGTAAATGATTGATCGAAATAGGTGAACAAGAGTTCAAAATGAAAAAAGGAGGTTCGAAATGGATGAACCTTTACTTGGAACAAGTAAACGAATGATCAGAATGGCAGAACAAGAGTTCAAAATGACAGAAGAAGGTTTGAAATGGATGAACGTTCACTCGAAATGAGTAAATGAATGATCAGAATAGGTGAACAACTATTCAGAATGGATGAACGAGTAAATGAATGATCGAAATGATAGAACAAGAGTTCGAGATAGATGAACATTTACTTAGAATGAGTAAACGAATGATTGAAATGACAAAACAAGAGTTCGAGATAGATGAACATTTACTCAGAATGCTATGCCCTTAATATTATTGTACATCGGTTTATGAATAGTCGGCTTGTGGCTATCTTAACTCTCTATTAAGTCATATTATCATTAGTATATTGTTATTTAGTTGTTTAGGTCAGCCTACGTCTTATATAGGTGTGTCTAAGTCAGCCTAGGTGATATCCTTGGCATAAATAGGTATATATAGGAGGTTGTGAGTCTTATTTCATCAAGTGTTAAGTGTTTTCTCATTAGAGATATTTGAAGGTATTGAGGACAATGCTTCTTTGAAGAAGGGGGCATGCTACGCCCTTAATATTATTGTACATCGGGTTATGAATAGTCGGCTTGTGGCTATCTTAACTCTCTATTAAGTCATATTATCATTAGTATATTGTTATTTAGTTGTTTAGGTCGGCCTAAGTCTTATATAGGTGTGTCTAAGTTGACCTAGGTGATATCCTTGGCATAAATAGGTATATATAGGAGGTTGTGAGTCTTATTTCATCATCAAGTGTGAAGTGTTTTCTCATTAGAAATATTTGCAGGTTTTCCCCCTCGAAGTGGCTTGTTATTCTCAGTTATTATCAAGTATTTGCAGCATATCTCATATCATATTTTTCTATTGTGCAAGTTATTTCATAACACAGAATGAGTAAACGAATGATCGGAATGGCAGAAAGAAAGTTCAAAATGACAGAAGGAGGTTCGAAATGGATGAATGTTTACTCGGAATGAGTAAATGAATGATCAGAATGGAAAAACAAGAGTTCAAAATGATAGAAGAAGGTTTGAAATGATGAAAGTTCACTTAGAATGAGTAAACAAATGATTGGAATAGGTGAACAACTACTCAGAATGAGTAAACAATGACTAAGAATGGATGAATGAGTACTCAGAACAAGTAAACAAATGATCAAAATGACAAAACGAGAGTTCAAAATGGATGAACGTTTACTCGAAATGAGTAAACGAATGATCGGAATGAAAAAATGAGAGTTCAAAATGATAGAAGGAGGTTTGAAATGGATGAACGTTTACTTGGAATGAGTAAACGAATGATTGAATTGGTAGAACGAGAGTTCAAAATGATAGAAGAAGGTTTGAAATTGATGAATGTTCACTCAAAACAAGTAAATGAATGATCGAAATGATAGAACGAGAGTTTGAAATGATAGAAGAAGGTTCAGAATGAACGTTCACTCAAAATGAGTAAACAAATGATCGGAACGACAGAACAAGAGTTCAAGATGATAGAAAAAGGCTTGAAATGGATGAACATTTACTCAGAACAAGTAAATGAATGATCAGAATGGCAAAAAAAGAGTTCAGAATGATGAAACAGGGTGACACAACTAACTATTCAAGGGTCAAGTCCGCCCCTAGAGGTCAGGTATGCCCTTGCAAGAGGTCAAGTTCACCCCTAAAGGTCAAGTACGCTTATTTGACTAAAGGTTGATCAAAAGTAACAAAAACAAGCTGAAAAGGGGTTGGTTTAGAGGTCCAGTACACCCTTGCAAGAGGTCAGGTTCACCCCTCGAGGTCAAGTACGCTTGTGGAGTAAATATTGATCAAAACTGATTGAAACAGGCTAAGAAGGGGCTGGTTCAGAGGTCAAATATGCCCCAGCAAGAGGTTAGGTACACTTGTGGATAAATCAAAACTTATTTTTTGGAGAAAGATTAAGGAAAAGGACCTAAAACACAACAAACAACATTCATAGGATAACGTTGACTCGATTGAACAAAAAATTACTGGTTTCACACAAAGAAGATAGTTCAGACAACACGATCCTAAGTTTAGTAGAAATGGCTATGGCCAACAGAGTCTTCTATTCTAGGATGAACATGGTTGCTAAGGAGTCTTCGATATACACATAGTATGTGAGGCCCAAACTGTAAACACCAACCCGTCACAAGTGTGAGTCAGGAACCTTAACGAGATACTAAATGCTTGGACCAACTCTTCACGTCATCTTGATGCTTCACCCATTACGATGTAGTTGGATTGAGGTACAAATTTTTCTCTCCCCCCTTTATATACCCTGTCAGTACACGTGGTTGGAATTGTCCCTTGGGGTGATGAAATCCCCAAGCAAGTCCCGCTAAGAAAAGTAAAAAGGTGACTCAAAGGACTTGGTAAGTTATGATTTCTCATCACCCAGGATCATCAAATGGTGCAAGGGGATTGGATACATCAAATATCTTACAAACAAACACAACACAAAAGGTAAATTGACACCCCTAGTTAAGCTATGTGCCTAAGTTATCAAGAAACAACAAGCAACAATTGATAAATAAAGAGCCCTGTGGGGAAACTTGTTAGTGATTTTTCTTCTTGTTCTTTTCCAAATGATTATTAGATACTTGCACAGACACAAACATGACACATTAGGCGGTCAAAAACACTCAAAACAGTAAAAAACAATGCTTAAATTTCACTTTTTACCTTTTGGAAAAAGCTATTCTTGGTCAAGTTCGCCTGTCTGTTGGGTCAAGTATGCCTTGGAGGTCAAGTATGCCCCTATACAAGTTAGGTGCACCCCTAGATAGGTCAAGTTCACCCCTAGAGGTCAGGTATGCCCTTGGATAGGTTAGGTTCGTCCCTCTGTGAAATCTACAAATTTTAGGTCTTTATGGAGGTCAGGTTTGCCTATTTGCTAGGTCAAGTTCACCCCTGGACAGGTCAGGTACACCCCTGGACAGGTCAGGTACACCCCTAGACAGGTCAAGTTTTCCCCTGGAGGTCAATTATGCCCCTAGATAGGTCAGGTTCACCCCTAGAGGTTAGGTACACCCCTCTGCTAGGTCGGGTTAGCCCCTCTGCAACCTGCACCTACAAACAATAAAAAAATAGAAAACGTGAAAGAACAGGACCTGTATGTGGGTCCCACTGGGTGTGCCAGAAATGTGACCAAGCAAAAATACTATTCTAGAAACAAGCAGCAACAAGAAATGTGCAAGAAACAATAAAAACACCTAACATGTCAAGATTAGCCTAGTTGGATTAAAAAAAAAATGAGATAACAAATAGCAGATTTACCTTGTTTTAAATTGATCCTTTGGTTGGCCCTTGATGGTTGATTTTGTGTATACTCCTTGGATGACAAAATATGTTGATATGAGATGGAAGATGGATGAGAAATGGATGAAAATGGTATGATGGATGCAAGGAATGCAAGTTTTTAGCTAAGTATGGCTCAAATGAAAATTTTGCAAAAATTTGGTTAGCACAATGATCTCCTCCCCAAATGAGAGAAAAGAGGGGGTATTTATAGAGGAAGTTATTGAGATTCATCCAACAAGGTCAAGATGAAGGGCTATGGTGAGTTGAAGACTCGCAAGCCCTCACATATTGACATGTGGAATGTGAGATGGCTTAAGGATGGTGATGTGTAAATGAGGTGGAAGGAGGGTACATGATGTGGAGGAAAGACATGTACCTTGAACGTACATTGGGAGATGAGAAGATTCCTTAGAGGAATAAAAAGTGAATTTAAAATTTACATGATTGGAGGATCTTGTGGGTAAGACAAGGTTCCAAAGGGAGAGGTAGAAATTACTTTGGATAAGACAAGGTGCCTAAAAAGGTAAGCACTTGTCACATCTAACTTGATATGACAAGTCAAAGATTCCATGGGGAAGAGTTCACATGTGACTTAATGTGACAAGTCAAAGATCACGTGAGGAAGAGAAAAAGGAATTTAATATTCCTTAAAAAGATAAAAGGAATTAAAAATTCCTTGGGAGATTGATTAGGCTAGTTAATGAAGGATTAGAGAAGGGTTAGGTGGCTAAGAGAGATTAGAGGCCAACTTGCAAAAGTTGGAGGATGTGACACATCCTAATCAAGGATTAGGCATGTGCACATCTCTAATGATGGAATTAGGAGGTTGATTAAGATTAAGAAAGAGATGCGACATGTGAGAAATTAAATGTCAATATTTATTTAATTAATTTAATGAAAGGAGGATTAAAGATATAAGGTATTTAATTATTAACTAAATACCTTAGGGATTTGGTAGAATTAAAGGTATTAATTAAATAATATTAATATTACTTAATTAATGCAAATAAAAGGATGCTTAGACGAAGGGGGATAAATTTGGATAAATTAAGTGTCCAAATTTAGGTGTCTACAACATCATTGGAAGTTTTTAGCTTCACTATTTTTATCTAACATGTTTGTTCATTGTGTAGGTATAGGTGAAATTTTCATTGTTGGAGTATTTCCATTTTATATTATAGCATGTGGAGTGAAATGGGCTCCCAAAAGGGTTGAGCCCACCATGTTGCCCCCTGTTTAAGTGGGATGAGAGTGTAAAAGAATCACATTTATCAACTTGGAGAAAATATCTCATCACCTATGATAGTGGGATTTCCTCAATATCATAAATGACAACATATTTGCTCAAATTGGAACATGATAAGAGAAAAACAAAGTCACTTAAATAAGCAACTATGATGAGCTATTGCTTTGTTTCTATATAACTCTTAGCTCTAGCTTAACAAACAATGCATACAAGCATAGTGTTGCCAAGTGTAATTTCAAATACCAAAAAGTGAGCAAGATAGTGTCATGAAAGCATCATACCATGGACGGATGAAAGAATATCATGCATAGAAACATGTAGTGTTGAATCAATAATGCTTTCAAATTAGGGAAAAAAAGAGGTGCAATGAAAACTCTTGGAGTTTTAAATTCAGAATATGTAAGTATCCAAAAACAAAAATCTTCATATATGGAAACTGTTGAGGAGCCATCACATTAATCTTCACATCTATGAGACTCTCATGGAATTTTTCAGGCAATGAGGATAGAATCTTGATGTAGCAACACATTCATACTTATGGACAACAAATGATGAAGGAACAGTTGTTCTTAACTATCAAGGAAGGTGGGAAGATTGAGAGAGAGGGAGAGGGAGAGGGAATGAGGGAGGGAGAAGTAGAGAGGGAGAGAGAGAGAGAAGTAAATAGGGAAAGGAGAGAGAGGAGGGAGGGAGAGAGGGGTGAGATAGATAGAAGTAGAGAGGTAAGGAGAGAGAGGGGGTAGAAGTTTGGAGGGAGGCAAAGGGAGATAAGAAAAAATATAGAGATAGATAGAGAGAGAGGAAAGGAGGGAGGGAGAGGTAGGGAGGGAGAGAGGTATGAGATAGAGAATTAGAAAGGGAATGGGAGAGAGAGAGGGGGGGTTAAATATATAGACTTGTAGAGAGGGAAGGTGGTTGGAAGGAAGAGAGAGAGGAGAGGTGTAGATAGAGAAAATGTGAGAGGGAAGGAGGGAAGGCGAGAGGGAGGGAGAGAGAGGTAGGATAGAGAGAAGTAGAGAGGGGAGGGGAGGGAAAGAAAGAAAGATAGATAAAGATATAGATAGAGACACATAAGCATAATCAAAGACAAAGATAGAGAGATATAAAGAGAGTGAATTATGATATAGCAAGAAGTAGAGAGGGAAGGAGAGAGAGAGAGAAATAGGGGGAGGGAGAGAGAGAGATATCTAGAGAGGGAAGGAGGGAGGGAGGGAGAGTTAGACAAAGAGAGGTGGGATAGAGAGTAGATATGGAAGGAGAGAGAGAAGATAGAGAGGTAGAAATAAAGGGAGAGGGGAGATAGAGAAAAAGTGAGACAGAGAATTAGAAAGGGAAGGACAGAGAGTAATACCCAAAATTTTCTCTAAGAAAACCCAACTAATTTTTTTAAAACATGGATTACATATCTATGTCACCCAAGTGGTCAAGGTATACAACAAGACATGATATGAACCAAACCACCCCCCCCACAAAGGCTTACTTGCAACTTAATAAATTATACCCTTCTAGGGTAACACAACTACTTAAGTTTTTGGATTAATCGAGATAAGCCTTGTTGGGTAAAAACCTAAGTCCAAGGATCACCCAATTGATAAATTACTTTTGGGAACATTTAATTTCCAAAAGATTATTCAAATCAACCACAAAGATGGTACAATTTTTTTATAGGAATACGCCATACCTTATAACAAGGTTATGAGGTTCCACAAATTGCACTAAGACCTATTTGAAGATTAGATGAATGTATAAATATGTACATATATATGTATGTATATATATACATACATACATATATATAAGTAAAGTCATTCCATTTCTAAAACTTGAATAGTGTTGCCTTAAAGGAGAACTGAAAATAGGGTATAAAATTGAAGTAAAGTTATATTTACAAATTTCCTTATCTTTTTATTTTTGGCATTAGCATCAACATATATTACTAAAGAGGCAATAACATTAACTTTTTACTTATAGGGTGTATATATAGAGTGAAAAATAATAAGGGTCTATGAATATTGTTTTAGATTGTACACTTATTCCCCATTTATTTCCATTCCACACAAACCATAGCATCATTTATTTCTTTCACTCATGTTTGCACATGTTCAACAACATTACTTTTCTCTTAGATAATTGCAACAATAATAAGGAGTGTACCTTTCCTTACATGAAAACAAAAACCCATTTACCAAGAAACTTAAAATAGGGGAAAAAAATTTCCCTCTCCCTGCAGGGTACCCCAAATCCCTCTAAAAATAAATGATAATTATATAGTTAAGAGTTACTACAAACTGCTCTCTTAAAACTAGTCTCATGAGTTTCTTTTACAAATAAAATAATGGATTTCCAATCTGGAAACTTCCTTCACTGACAATATATTTGTAGATCCACATTTGGGAAGAATTATCATCTACATAGATTAGTTCGACTCAATAAAAAATACAAGGGGATAATTCTCTCCACCCTACCATAGGTATCATCAAGACAAAAGGGCTCTTACCATCCCTCGAGCCAAGAGATCAATCAAGAATGAGTATACTTAACACAAACCTTCAAAACTCTTAAACACACCCAAACCACAACAAGGTTTACCAAACAACATAAATCACGACAAGATGGGTTTTCTAGACAAAAAAAAATCATGATAAGATGGGTTTACCAGAAAGCACAAAATCATGACAAGATACATATAAGTCCACTCAAGGGAAAAGAATGTATTGCACACCATTTTTCATAACAGTAAGAAGGCCTACTTCATAGCTAGTTTCCTATGAGATAATATGCATCTTCTTCCCCTCCATCTCTCTTTTTTTTCTCTTCCTTCCCAAAATCTCAAAAGATACCTCCCCCTAGTTACTTGGTTGAGGGGCATTTTAAGAAAAATAAAACACAAAATTATTATTTTATCACCCTTAAAGATCCTGCATGAAGGAAAATCTAGGTTTCCATAAGGGGGTGCACTCAACAACTTGAGAATAATGAACTAACAAAAAAATTAATTCACATGAGGAAGTAAATGCACTTAGATGGACACCTGGCTAGATGGCCATTTCCCTCCTTCAAATACTTAGATGATGCGCAATTAGAGGGATAGTCAAATTCCTATTTCTCTACAAGGTGAAGGGGGAGGGATGGTTAAGGTTCATGGTTGATCTCTTTTTTTCCTATTGGCCAATTTATAAATACACCTACACACTAAATGTGCACATTAATCACATTGAAAAATAGATATGGACAAAACATTAATAATAGAAATTTGAATTACCAAATAAAAAAATGTTGGTCATAAATGCCACCTCAACATAATAATTGCACATTAGTTAATATTACCTCATGATTAGATCCAATATGTCTTTCCCACTCACAAATAGTAGTAAGGATGCTTCATATCATCTCTTCATAATTTTATGCTCATGTGAGGAACTTAAAACTTAACTTAGTCTAATACTAAGATAAACATTTCATACTTATGCTAAATAATGATATTATCCAATTCATCAAAAGAATTTAACACTATACATCTACCTACTCAAATAGCTCCATGCGCCAAGCACCTTCCCTATAAAAAGGTTAGTATCTACACAAAACTAAATTCTATTCCCAACCTAACATAATACTATTTGACTATAAGAGGTTCTAATAATTTCTTAAATAATGGGGTAGTTATCATCTCATTACACATTACTATTGGACTAGTCTTTCCATTCATACCAAAATTTAATTTATCTCAAACAAGATTAGGGAATCCTTTCTCAAGGAAATTTAACCATGTGGATCCAATCCACTTTCAATAAGGATGGGCCTAGCATTACCAATATTTTACCAAGATTTACCTTAATCTTGAATTACTTTTGTTGGCACTTGACTTAGACCTTTTCCTTGCATTGATTCAATCAATGTTAATGACCAAATCATTTTTTTATCTACTAAGTAAGGTAACCACATTCTATAGTCTAGTATTTATTAGTTCAAACAATATTTACCTATGTCATGTTAACATATAAACAATTATTTGAAGTAGCTAAAACAAACACCATAATTAAGTACTCATAGAATAATTAAAGCTACAAAAATATTTGGGCCTTACACACACACACAAAGGGGGGGAGGAGAAAGAGAGGGAGGGAAGGAAGGAGGGAGATAGAAACAAGTAGAGAGGAAAGGAGGGAGGGAGGGAAGGAAGGAGAGAGGGATCTAGAGAAGTGAGATAGAGAGAATTAGAGAGAGAGGGTAAGAGGGAGGGAGAGAGAGAAGGATGGATAGGTAGAGAGGTAGTTCTTAAACTCAAGAGAAAGAAGGTCACATAAAGGGATGAAGATAGTGAGAGAGAGAGAGAGGTCTAGAGCATAAGGGATAAATAATGAGTGAGATAGAGAGATAAAGATGATCAACTTGTTGATTACTGAAAATTGACCTCTTGATTACTAAAATTTGACATGCTAATACTAAAATTTGACTGTCTAAAAAATTATAAGATCTTCCAAAAAATAGAATTTGCATTATAAATCCTAGAGATCTAAAACCACTCTCAAACATCTTGAAACTATATACATGAAATATAACTTAAAGTATAATAGAGTAAATGTCCATATATAAATGTTTATTTCATGTATATAGTTCCACCAAAAGAGGAGAAAGAGAAAAAGAAAGAAAAAAAAAAGTGAGAAAAAAATTCAGAGGAAAATATAATGCAAGCACATTATAATGTGCTTGCATTTTGTGAAAGAATTTAAATAACAAATCACATTATACTGTGCTTGTGTTATGTGCAAACCAAATCATAACACAAGTACATTATAACACACTCGCGTTATGGGTTGGCAATGACCAAGCCTAGGCTCGATCATTACCAACCCATAATGCAAGCATGCTTCACTATAATGCACTCACGTTGCTCCACGTTTTGGTCCCCCATATTTTTGCACTTACCCTGTAACCATCATAAAAAAAATTATTATTAAAAATATCTATAAAATTTCTAGGTTACATGATAGGTCATTAATGTTATTCGGTAGTGTGAAGAGTGTACCTATAAGGTGACACATAAGAATATTCATACCAATCATCAATACCATCCCTCTCCACCAATTCTAGAATGATTTTCCTAGGCACCATGACTACATTTCATCCTTGATATGTTTAAGCTATTTTTTTAAATTAGGGATTCAAGCATACAGACCCTCATCAACATTCCTTCCCTCTACTCGAAAAGAATCAATGGTATTGGATGGATTGACTTGCATCGCCCTCTATCCTACTCTCCACCAAACTTCTATTATATCATTGTTATTATTTCTTGCCAGTAATTAGGGATCATGAAATTCCTTAATTAATGTTGAGCCCCTCTTAAATTATTAACATTTTATTTAATACAAAAAATTAGCTATAATAGTGATATACACTTATTAGAATTTGGATATATATATATTATATATGTCCCTTTTAAATTATTAACATTCCATTTAACAAAATAATTTAGCTATAATAGTAATATGCCCCTATTAGAACTTGGGAGATAGATAGATAGAGAGATAACCTATCAATAGTTATTAAGTTTGTTTTTATTATAGAAATGTTAAAATTGATAAATTATATATTAATTATTTATTTAAGATGTCACATTAATTCATAATTAGTATATTTTAATAATATATTTAAAATGACTACCAGGTGGTCTTAGCTAAAATTGATGACTAAACTAGAAAGGCTATAACAAACTAGAAGACAATATTGTTTACCCTCATACTAGCATCAAGCCAATGTATTAACACACACCATCGACATTAGACTTGAAGTTCAACATTCAAATACTCTTAATTGAACTACTCAACATGCATGATCTTGCATCTCAAGATCATGTCATTCATGACTCAATCAATGTATCTATCCACAACAAGGATGGGCACTTTAAGGGATGTAACACATACTTCCTCTCATTAATCCTAACTATTCAAATTCTCAAGCATAATAACCCAACAAGACGACTTGCTTAAGAGATTACATTTTAGAAAATATTTGACCTTAATGCTACTACAACAACATATTTTAACTCGCACTATACCCTTGACAATAAACTAAATACCTAATTTTTTATCATTTAAATTTATCACATTATTATAATTTATTTATCAACCCAACTCTTATTTATCTAAATTAATTGTGCTTAATTATAAATCTATTTTTTTTTGCTTATTTAAAACATATTTATTTTCTTTACAATTAGATTATGTTGGACATCTATATTTTATAATTTTATCTCCTAAAATATAATTGCAGTTTTTTCATCTTATTGTAAAATAATTTAGTATTCCAATTTCATTCATCCAAATTTTAGCCTTCACATATTCTTCGAAAAGAAAAGTAACTATAATTGATTTAGTCTTATAATAGAAAATAAGTAACAATAATGCTAAACCTAAATATATTGACAATGGGGAAAATTAGGCTATCATGAGCCTACTATGGTTCCAGTTACCAACTAATGGAAGCTGACTCTAGATGGTTCTTAAACACACAAGTTTAAATCTTTTAGCTTTCTTCACATTTCTCAACCACTCTTCTAAATACAAATCAACATCATTTTGTACTTTTTTTTTCCATGGTTTTCTTTTGTTACATTTTGACTCCCTCTTTTTTATCTTCTTAAATCCAATAGTTACAGGCAAACACACAACTCTAGATTTGAAGTGATAGGTTCCTTAAATGCCAATGAATTTACATCATGTTCTAAATCAGAGGACCCTTACATTTATGTTCTTAATTGAACTATGGAAGAGGAGCATCAAATAATTATGTAAGTATTAAACTTCAGCTCAAGGAAATGATAATCAAATTATTTGAAAATGTGTGTTACACTATTATTTGGGATATCTGCTTGAAGCTTATTCAAAAGTATGTGAAGCCATTAAAATTGTGGCACTCAGTACTGGTCCAAAAATATATTATACCACTCTAGTTTTTGTCTAGAAATGTAGTCTGTTTTGGGTAGAGTAAACTTGCTATTACATACAACAAAGCTAGATGAGTAAATGATGCAAGGTTTTCCAATAAACACCATTTCAATATATAGAAATTAAATTATTATTATTAATGTTTACAAATAATAATAAAGGATGATAAAATCAAATATAAAATCTAGTATAATAAGTATAGACAAATCTTTAGATAAAAATATGCACCATACAAAAGCTATAGAATTAAAGTTAAATTAATTGTGAAAAAAATCAGTAATATAAGTGCTTCTATCATAATGTATATGTTGTCTTATATAAATTATATGCTTTGAGACTATGTTTCTTGTCATCACTGACTAAAAATCTCCTAATATGTAAAGAATATCAAATACATATACTAAACCACTAAAAGAACATAAATCTCTCTTTAAAAAAGACATGTTTATGAGTATAAACAAGTGTCAGATAGTGGTTAGTACTTGTATTTATAGTATTTTAGATTTAATAAAAATAAATGTAAGTTTTGTTAACTATAGTATTAATATAATCATTTAAAAATGACACATTAGTGTTAACAAATAATTACAAACATTTAATTAATATTAATAGTTATTAATTTTATATTAACTATATTATATAAAAATCAAATATCTTACATTAAAATAATTATATTTTAAAAATTTTAGTATTATAAAGATATTATAAATATCAAATGAAATAAATTAAAAATCAAATAATAGTATAATATTATTACAAGAAAAATGATAATTATATAAATATAAAATATTCTAATAATTATGTTACATAATAATATGTATAATATAATATAAATTTATTATATTATATTAAATAAAAAATAAATAAAATGGACTATTATTTAATATAATTATAAGAAAGAAGTAAATAATAATTATTTAAACATAAAATTTATATAATAGTTTCGTTAAATAATAATATGTATAATATAAGTTATGTGAAATAATAAAAAAATTAAATCTATTAATTATCATTAAAGTTATTAAACATAAATAATAATATTCTAAATGTTAATATAATAATAGAAACTTGACATAATTATTATATGACAAATTAATATTAATAATTATTGATTTTAGTTCAATATATGAAATTAAATTTATAATTTTTATTATTACTATTATTATTATTTAATTTATTACTAGACTATCTTGTTCTCCTCCATTTCATCATTACATTCAATCTCATTTATATTATTTACACTAAGGGAAATTCTATTATTATGTAATGATACGAAGATTTATTTTTTATATACTACATCCCTAGACCAGCCCAATGGCCCAGTAGTCCTTACCTTGGGTACAATGATACAAAGAAATTTTATTATTTTTAAAAAAATTCTTATTTATTTAATTATCTATTTGTGCTCATGAATCTATCTAAATAGATATTTCAATATAGAAATCTCAAAAATTTATGAATATACATAAAAATTTAAAATACAATAAAATAAATATATAAACATATAATATTTAATATTAAGAAAATAATAAACTAGAACTTTAAATATATACTTTTATTTATCAAAACTTTAAACATAATGAAATGTTAAAATGATTATGGTGGAATGTCCTTTGATTATGTTTGCAATATGGTTAATTTCAAAATAAAAAGTTATACTACAACTAATGATTTTCCTCGAATTTTTACAAATACAAAAGTCAGAGAAAAACAAAAAAAAATAAAACTAGGGGAGACATACCAGTAGTCATGAGGGCTAACTTCACGCATTCGTACAGAGTGGAAAATAGGTTTGATTTCTTCATCTTTTTTTTGGTTTGTTCGTAAGCGAGTTAGGACCTTAAAAAGAAAAAAATGGCTTTTGGGTATTTAAAACGTGTCTTGTCAAATCCGTAAAGCGAAGGTGCTCAAAAAAAGTGTTTTTGGACCTCTGTCTACTACATTTTTATTACTTCACCGATACCCGTTCATTAAAAAGCCAAAAAACAAATTAAAAAAGTCTATTTATAATTATCAATAAACCTATTTCAACTTACGTTTGTATGTGGGCCTACTCAATATATCACATGGGTCCGCTAAGAGGTGATCGCTTTAATCTCAACCCGACCACATTACATTATTAACCACGTGCCCCATATGCCTTCATCAAACCACGCATATGAGTTTACCTAACCATGGGTTGTTGGGCATCTTTAAGCCCTAAACTTGTCATCTCCTGTGGATTTTTTCCTCATTTTCATTGTGGTCTACCTTCTCCCGCCATCAACATGACCTCGTGCGATCGTGGCGACTTCCTCTGGCTCCCTTCTACTACAAGGAACATCTCCACCTCTCTTCACCTGCAATATTTTTTGTTCAACAATGGGTTCTTGTTGGCATCGACAGTATTTGAGTGCATTTTGGTGTGTTTAAAAATCATTTCTTTGTATGGCATTAAGGGTTTGACTATAATCATTTCTATTTACATGTGACTGGTAGAAACTTGATCCCTCATGAATTATTGTCTATGGCATCAATAGTTTGACTGTTATGATTTTTTTTTACATTATTCTATGAACTAATCACATGCAATGTGATTTAAATAGAATATTGATGGAATTTTGAACAGTATAATCATGAAATTTAATGGGTATATTGTCAAAATCTAGTATAATCATGAAATTTTATGGGTTTTCAATTTTTGCCCCAAATTATTGAGCGTTTCAGGATACGGGTTAATGGGTAGACATTTTCTATTTTAAGTAATTATAATATGCACATGAAATTATATGGGTATATAGATTTTGTCAGATTCTCTTCGAATTCCTACATTATAATCATGAAAATTAATGGGTATACATTTTTGTCCCAATTTATCAACCAGTTTTAAGATTACAATTTGTAGTAATACAAAGTCATGTCGTGTAGGGTTTCATCATATCAAGCCGTGTAGGGTTTCATCACATGAAGCTTCACAAACAATGATATGTTCTAATCACATTGTATATATATTTTTACAAA
Organism: Sequoia sempervirens; assembly: GCA_007258455.2. Classification (NCBI taxonomy): domain Eukaryota; kingdom Viridiplantae; phylum Streptophyta; class Pinopsida; order Cupressales; family Cupressaceae; genus Sequoia; species Sequoia sempervirens. The sequence continues at coordinate 123,268 of VDFB02138993.1, forward strand.
GAATGATATATTCTTTTTAGACAGTGACATGTTCTTATCAGATTGTATATATATTTTTACAGACACTGATATATTATTCTCAGATAATGATATGTTATTATTAGAATGTATATATATTTTTGAAGGCAATGATATATTCTTTTCAAACAATGATATGTTCTTATCAGATTGTATGTGTGTATATATATATATAATGCAAATATCATCATATCAAGTCGTGTATGGTTTCATCACATGGACCTTAACATGATCCTATATCAATGTCTACCATTTAATAATGCCCAAATTTCTTACCGTATATCCCTATAACTCAGTTATCTTTAATAAACACATAGGCATTATCAGTTTAATATGCATGTCCAAAGAATGCTAAAGGAATATAATAGCTAACTTGGATTAGCTAGCTCCTCAAAACTCAAAATAAAGTAGTTACTTTGCATTTTTTCATATCCTCATGGAAACCCACAGATGCTAAAAATATCATCCAACTACAAAAAGGTAAAACAAGTGTTGGTTCAAGCAGATTTTTATTTTTTAGCTTAGAGGTAAAACCAACTTCTTGAAGAATAAAACAAACCTTAATCTTCGCAAGCATGACTTTAAACCGATCAAAGTCATTTAATGCAGCTCTTCACTTTTGCACAATTAGTTTCCTTCCCCATGAACTATTCTCCCATCACTTTTGAACCTCGGTTAAATAATAACAATGGATTGTCACTATGTAGCTGCTAACATCCATGGCAAACTCCATATACTTTGCATAAAATTTTATACCTGCTTTCTCCATAGCCTCAATCAACACTTTTTTTCTTGGTATCTTAGGAAGGTCAATTTTGATATAAGTTAAAGAGAGCCTCTTGAAGTCAATTTTGATTTCAGCTAGATAGAGATCCTTTTGGTATCTTAGGGATGTCAATTTTGATATATATATCAGATTATATATGTATAATCTTATATAGATATTTGATATAGATATATATCTATATAAGGCTATACATATACATTATATATAGTAGATTCTATAAATGTATAATCTTATATGGATAATTAATAGAGGTGAAAATGAGGAAGAAAACCATGGGAGATGATGAGTTTAGGGCTTAAAGATGCCCGGCAACCTACGGTTAGGTAAACCCATATGCATGGTTTGTTGAAGGCATATGTGGCATGTGGTTAACATGGTAATGTGCTTGGGTTGAGATTAAAGTGCCCACCTCCTAGCAGACCCATGTGATATATTGAGTGGACCCACATACAAACATAAGTTGAAATAGGTATATAAATTGATAATTATAAATAGGATTTTTTTCATTCAATGCACCATTGAAATTAGACATAAATAGCCATTACAGTATGAAATACAATTGTGCACCATTAACTATTTATGTATACATGTAAGCACAAGACAAGTTGCACAAAATAAAGTCATTTTTGAATTAATTAAAGTACATTTATGTTTACAATAACCACTCTATGCAAGTGGCTCAAAGCTTCAACTACATTATATTTACATAAATACTTAATGGTGCATAATGTCACATCATTTAAAACATTATGAACAGTTAATGGTGCACATTGTGACATAATACAAGACATTGATCAGCTTTATGAGCTATCAATTGTACATTCACCCACACTTCCCTTCACATATTCATGCATTAACTCCATCTACTTCTGGTACCTAGACACACAATTAATGGTGTAAGGTTCCCTAATAAACAAAAAAACATATTATAATTCATATATATGACTAAATTTAATAAAGCCACATATTTTGTCAATTAAACCAAATATAAAATTGATTTCCTAAAAGGCACGACAAAACTCAAGCATAAATGACCACTGCAAAATGAAATGACAAATTGTTTCCCACAAAAATTCAAATTTGAAAATCAACCACCATAATTCAATGCATTCAATTTACACATTCAAATGATTTTATAAGAGGGAGTTTCTAGGGTCATTTTCATTATGAATTCTCCTCTGCTTTCACTGAATATCCTTTGCAAAATTCAGAGCTTACTAAGGAAACTTCTCCACATTCCTCTTAAAAGGGAGCTTATTTAGGTCGATACACGCAGAATAAGTAAATTCATTTTTTTATTTATTAGTATATTGGATTTAAATTTATGTTGTTTGTTTCATGATTCAATATACTCTTATATTTATGTACTCAGTGTTTACATTATTTTCAAGTATATTGTTTTACATTTATGTTGTATGTTTCAATATTCAATATACTCTTTTATATTTAAATACTCACTGTTTACATTATTTTCAGACATATTGTTTTACATTTATGTTGTTTGTTTCATTATTCAATATACTCTTTTATATTTATGTACTCAGTGTTTACATTATTTTCAGGCATACAAATTATTCTATTTTTAGTCAATTGTTCAACTTAGCATTATCCATTATTTAATCATATCACAATTATATTTTTTTCACCTGCATTCATCATAAATCAAAGATAATAACAACAACATTATCCTTAAAGGATACATCAAATATAATAACAACAACATTGCCCATTTTGTAATCATATCACAGTTATATTATGAATTTGTCTTTAATAATCATGAAATTTAATGGGTATATAGTTTTTGTCCCAATTTATTGAGCAATTTTTGGATTACAATTTGCAAATATATGTATATATATATAGTCATGTTGTGTAGGGTTTCATCTCAAGAAGCTTCGTAGACAATGACTTTATTTTCAAATTGTATATATATATAGGGCATGGCTGCATATATATACAATCTGATAAGAATATAGCATATAATGATATATTCTTATCAGATTGTGTGTGTGTGTATATATATATACAGTCATGCCATGTAGTGTTTCATCACATGAACCTTATCATGAGCCTCTATCAATGTCTGTCATTTAATAATGCCTAAGTTTCTTGCCATATATCCCTATAACTTAGTTATCTTTAATAAAAACATTGGCATTATTAGTTTAATATATATACAATCATGTTGCACTAAGGGTTTGACTGTAATCATTTCTATTTACATGTGACTAATAGAAATTCGATCCACCTCTCTTCACCTACAATAATGTTTGTTCAACAATGGGTTCTTGTTGGTGTTGATGGTGTTTGAGTGCATTATGGTGTGTTTAAAAATCATTTCTCTATATGGCATTAAGGGTTTGACTGTAATCATTTCTATTTACATGTGACTGATATAAATTTGATCCCTTGTGAATTATTTTGTCTATGGCATCAATGGTTTGATTGCTATGATTTTTTTTTACATTATTCTATGAACTAATCACATGTAATGTGATTTAAATAGAACATTGTCAGATTTTTTAACAATATAGTCATGAAATTTAATGGGTATATTGTCAAATACCGATATAATCATGAAATTTTATGGGTTTTCAAAATTTTTCCCAAATTATTGAGGGGTTTCAGGATACAGGTTAAGTGCGTTTGGGTTAAGTATTCCTAGGTTAAGTATACTGATAAATAAAAACATGAATTTAGTTATTTTGGGTGTACCAACATGAATAAGCTCCCTTTTAAGAGTAATGTGCATAGGTTGCCTTAGTAAGCTCTAAATTTTGCAGAGGATATTCAAGGAATGACCCTGGAAATTCCCTCTTATTAAATCATTCGAATGTGCAAATTGAATCTTCGTGGGAAACAATATGTCATTTCATTTTGTAGTGGCCATTTATGCCTAAGTTCTGTAGTGGCTTTTAGGAAATCAATTTTATATTTGGTTTAATTGACAAAATAGGTGGCTTGCATAAATTCAGTCATATATATGAATTATAATATGTTTTTTGTTTTATTATATGTAGGTCAAGCTAAATTTTGCAGAGGATATGCAATGAAAGCATAGGAGAATTCATAATGAAAATGACACTAAAAATTCCCTCTTGTAAAATCATTTGAATGTGTATATTGAATGCATTGAATTGTGGTGATTGACTTTCAAATTTGAATTTTCCTGCCAAACAATCGATCATTTCATACTACAGTGGCCATTTATGTCTAATTTCAATGGTGCATTGAATGAAAAAAAACCTATTTATAATTATCAATAAACCTATTTCAACTTACGTTTGTATGTGGGCTCGCTTAATATATCACATCGGTCTGCTAGGAGATGGGCGCTTTAATCTCAACCCGACCACATTACCATGTTAACCACATGCCACATATGCCTTCAACAAACCACATGTATGGGTTTACCTAACCGCAAGTTGTCGGGCATCTTTAAGCCCTCAACTCATCATCTCCCACAATTTTCTTCCTCATTTTCACCTCTATTATCCATAGAAGATTATACATATATAATCATACATATATATAATCTGATATATATATATATATATATATATATATATATATATATATATATTTATATATATTTATATATATCTACATCTATATATATATATATAGAGAGAGAGAGAGAGAGATGTAGATATATATAAATATATATAAATATATATTGTATATATACAATATATATATATATATATACATACATATATATACATATGTATATATAGTATATATATATATGTATAGCCTTATATAGAGATATATCTATATCAGATATCTATATAAGATTATACATATATAATCTGATATATATATCAAAATTGACATCCCTAAGATACCAAGAAAGAAAGTGTTGATTGAGGCTATGGAGAAAGTAGGTATAAATTTTATGCAAAGTATATGAAAGTTGCCATGGATGTCAACAACTGCATAGTGACTATCCATTGTTATTATTTAACCTAGGTTCAGAAGCGATGGGAGAATAGTTCATGGGGAAGGAAACTAATTGTGCAAAAGCGAAGAGCTACATTAAATGATTTTGATCGGTTTAAAGTCATGCTTGTGAAGATTAAGGTTGTTTTATTCTTCAAAAAGTTGGTTTTACTTCTAAGCTGAAAAAAAAAACTCTGCTTGAACCAACACTCGTTTTACCTTTTTGTAGTTGGATGATATTTTTAGCATCTATGGGTTTCCATGAGGATATGAACAAATGCAAAGTAACTACTTTATTTTGAGTTTTGAGGGGCTAGCTAATCCAAGTTACCTGCTATATTCCTTTCAGCATTCTTTGGACATGCATAGTAAACTGATAATGCCTATGTGTTTATTAAAGATAACTAAGTTATAGGGATATATGGCAAGAAACTTGGACATTATTAAATGGAAAACATTGATAGAGGATCATGTTAAGGTCCATGTGATGAAACTGTACATGACTTGATATGATGAAACACTAATTAATTAAGAAAAACAAAACTTATTACAATAGTTTTGCCTAACGGCAAGTACTAATAAAGATAATTCAATTTACTTTGACATATGTTAGATGTGCTCTTTCTTCTTAGGGAAGAAACTTCACATATAACCCTGCTGTAAGATTTTACGAAATTAATTCCTTTAGAGTAAAGGAATGCATCTTCCCACAAATAAAATATAGAAAATATTAAAACAATTATGTCTTGATCCTCACACTTCCCACTTCCCCTGTATTTGGTTTGAATTTCTGAATGAATAAGTAAGTGCAATGCTCCCATCCATTCTTTTCAATACATATCTTTCCACTACAACATAACAAGAAAATTTTCGTTCCATCCCAGTGCCACTAAATGATTTCTTGATCCTTACCTCTCCTCGTTTCAATCCATATATATCTTGACCTGCCCTCATTTTGGCAATGATGGGCCAGCTAAGTTTCACACCAGTAGCCTGTCCCGATTGCTTCCCCAAACCTTCAAACAAAACACTTCCATCATTATATCTAATTTCCTCAGTTACCTCTTTTCCAAACAATAGCCCTTCTTCTACTGTTAAGGTTTTCTCCACATCAACATCTTTTCCTGTCGTACACTGAGTAGAATATATTTCTTCCCAAATCTTTTCTAGAACCATCTTGTAGAAGGGACACTCCATGAGCTGGATCTTAGGATCCTGTAATTTGGTACCCAATTCATTGATAAAGATAAAGGGGCAATACCACTCCCCAACTAACAAAGAGGAATCGAAGGAGGGAAGTTTTGCTCTTAGGTTAGTATTTTCCCCTCTAACATGAGCAATTCTACGATGATTACCACGCATGTCTTTGGCTACCGCATCCCAAGTCTTCATACGGAGGATTTTAGGAGGGAAACCATCAGAAGCTATGCACTTTGATGTGAATCCATTCTTCTTCGAAGGGATTATCTGCATATGTTGATATGAGTTAGTGGGTTGCAAAGATCTGGGATGAATGTCTTTGACAGTTCTAGAAAAACAAGTTGCCTCCATGTCTTCTTCAGTAGAGCATGTTTACACCAATCTGTCCACAACATCAACATACAGTTAGCTAGTCACTCATATGAATGTTAATCACCCACAAATATAGATTCAGTGCATTCAACAATAGGTAATGTGAAAACGTAGCTTTCAATATCATAGCCTTTGAATGTGTTAATCTATAAATATAGCTACTTCAATTGCATATATTGTTAAAAATCCTACACAAGAAAACATTTCCCATAAATCACATAAAAGTAGCTATTAATTAATTAGCTACAACAAAGGCACTCACTAAATTGGCACGGTTGGCTCAATGTAAAGTAAACAAAATTCTTGTTCATGGAGGAGGGGTAAATCAAGAGTTAGGAAGGAATCAATGTTGGAAATCACCGCAGTCGAGAATCAAGTTGAACATTGATGGGGTCTCATGAGGCGATCCTGGATTAGCAGGTGCAAGATACTTTGTAAGAGATGAGGCAATCATTTTCCTGATACGGGGATCCTGTTATATAAGTCAAAAATCTAATAACGCTGCGAAATAGAAGACTCTTAAAGTAGGGTTGTCTTTAGCATACAGTGCAGAATATAGAGATATTGTGGTTGAGAGAGATTCTCAAATAATGATTAATGTACTTTAAAAAGATCATTACCCTAATTGGTAGATGAGGGCTTATTACAGGAAACACTTATTTGAATAAGCGAAGTTCAGTTTTTTCAGCAATTACTATCGTAAGCAGAACAAAGTGACATATTTATTGGTGACTAAAGGAATAGATTAATCGGTATCATCTGCTACTGAAAGCATAGATATCCATGAGAGGGAAGGTTTAGAAGGGATAAGTGTAAATGAAACTCAGGACTAACATAACTCCCATATTTTCAGTTCCGCAGGGCAGATTTTAACTTGTGATTGAAGTTATGTTCTGCATCCAATCAAAATTCTGAATTTTCTTCTCCAACTTTTGTCTGCAATGTCTGTTACTTCTAAATTGCTCAAATTTTAACTATTTGCAATTGAAATTTAACTCTGCCAGATTAGGATTGGCTGAGTAATGGGTATACACAGATTTCAAGACAAGAAAAGGCTTGACTATCTAGTATTTTAGATTTTAAATCAAGTCTAAGTCTACCATTAGGTTTATTGCCTACCACATAGGTACTGTGGAAACTGGAAACATAGTATTGTCTACCAGCCATGTAATGTGTAGCATTTACTGTACAACTCCCAAGTATAGAAAAATCATCATTGTCTTTTGGACTTTAGGACTTTTTCATCCATCCATCTCTTTTAGACTTGTCATCTTGATCATGCCTTCTCTAAAAGTTCGATTCTCCGAAATTTACTTTGGTCCACTCCAAATTCCTTAAGTCTTTCAGACTTTCAAGGTTTCCCATCCAATCATCGTTTCCCTTCCAATCCTGACACACCAAGGGTCCGCCTTCTGCTAATGTCATCATCCTACCGAAGTGTCGGAGTATCTCTTTCCCTCCATCCCATGGCAAGTTGTTCGACGAAGGCCTGATGTCTAATGGGTAAGTGTTTTGTCGAGATACCAAAGGTGGATGTGCCCACGTCCTAGCCCCGATAGGTATGCAAATCAAAGGGAGGCTCGATGGCCCGATAGTTCAACAAAGCGTGAGCATTAAAGGTTTATGTCAGGACATTGGAGGTTTTCATGCTTCTCCTCCAAGTCCAATGGTTCGATGGGTAAGCGATGGCTCAATACTCCAACGACTGTATTATGCCTTCGTTAGAGGTTCACAAATTTTAATGCCATGACCAAGATGCAGGAGTAGGAGCCCGTAATAAGAATACTGACACTCGCATATTGTTCCAAGGGCAATTTCAAAGGGTTTGAGTGTCAAACGTAGTGGTGTCGAGTGCATCAGCTCGCCCACTTACCTACATCTACTTGCCCACCAACTTGTCCCTCCTTTTCTAAGCATAATTAATGCCAGATGCAACACTTGCAGAAGGGAGAACATGGTTCATTAGGTTTAAAATATGACAAAACTCTGACAAAAAAGGCATGGTCATTGCTTGTAGTTGCAGAAGATCATTGTTTTCTAGGTTCCACGTGCAAGTCTGAACGTTCCCTTTTCGAGACGATTTATAGAATGGTATATAAAGATTCTTTCTAATTTTTACAGAGTTCCTCTTTAGTTTCTCTCTAGAGACTTCCATCCTATGCAATTCTTTGCAATTGTAAATAGGCTCAATGCCTCTTTCACCTCCTCTCACTTTCTGTAGCATAATTTTTTCTTACCTTCCTATATAAAGAAATTTAATGCTTTTTTAAATATATATTTTGTGTAATAACAATTTGGACAAATCATCTATGGATACCCTCTTCCCTCCTAGTGACTCTTGAATCCCCTACCTCCATATTTGTCTGTGAGGGCTGCTAAATGGGATCTGTGTGAGTTTTGGCAGTTTTGTTGATTTTTTATGCTGTTATGGGCAAAGAGAAAACTCACTTAACTCTTGATACATCATCTCTTTTCCTTTTTGCATTCTTTTCTCCCTTTTTTTGGAAAATTAATAGAATCAGCTCATAGGTTTAATCTGTGTTTTGTTGAATCAACACATGCATTCAGATTTAGCATAGAAACCAGCCTTCTCTAAAGGTTTGATCTCATCTGCAAGATCCCACACCTTAAGATCATTTCCATTGTGTCACTAGATTGTCGAACAATAGATTCAACAAAGAATACAAATGAAAGTGACAACAGTAACCTAACATGTGCTCTTGGTGGAGATCCATTGATGAGCAGTTTTAAGAAATAAAAGATACAGAAATCAAATTGTTCCAAGTTTTGTGAGCTTTGAGCAATTCTCTGAGTTCTAGAGGTGGTGGGCACTCCAAACTATTATGTACCTAGAACTTCTTATAGCCACTATGTACCTAGTGAAAAACTAGCTATTTCCAATGAAAATAATTTTTGCATTGAAGGAAATTTTTTAGTTACCAATATGCAACCCCAACACAGGTGCTCCATTGTCAAGCCGTTCATGTGTCCAAGAAAGTTCACAAAACCTAGAAAAAGAGTAACATTTAATGATATCAAGTTTCCACAATCCATAATATTGTTCAATATTGTTTCTGGATTTGATTGTGTTGTAAATTTTTGCATCAATGTTTCGGATCACACTCCGTGATCCATCTTCAGGATGGAAGAGCAAGGAGAGAAACGTTGATGCAAAAATTTACAACATAATCAAATCCAAAAACAATATTGAACAAGAGTAACATTGTTTTTCTGGTGATAGTTATTGGCGTTGTTGCAACTTTATTGCTGGAAAACTTTGATGGTTTGTGTGTTGACAACAGGGATTTTTTGAGCATTGCTATTGTCTTCTTTTGTCCATAGGTTAATCTACATTGGGTATAGAAATATTGGAATTTCCCATTGCTGATTATATACGACAGAAGACTAAAATTATGCTACAACAATTACAACCAGATTTCACAATTTGTGCTGTAGAAGTATTACACTACCATCCATATGTCTGAGTTTGTGCTATAAAACTAGCCTAATTATGCTCATTTGAAAATTTATGGTTTGAAACTATTAACATTATAGCCACATTTTTTAATCCATGTTGTCAAACTACAATAATAATGCCCACAAGACTGAATTTGTGGTGTGAAACTACTATAATTATACCCATGTGTTTGAATTTGTGTTATAACCATATGTCTGAATTTGTGTCACGAAGCTATAAAAAATTTGCCTATAGCACTACAATTGTTGTGTCATGAAACTAGTATACCCATATCTGAATTCTATAAAAAAATTGCCTATAGCACTACAATTGTTGTGTCATGAAACTAGTATACCCATATCTGAATTCTGTTATGAAATTATGCCAGTATGGCTGAAATTGGATTGTGAATCTACCTTCATTATGCCCATGTGTCTAAATTTGTGTTATAAAACTACACAAATTATGTCCATATGACCATTTTTTTGTGTTATGAAACTACTATTGTTAAGTCTATATGTCTGAATCTATGTTATGAAACAACATACTAAATGTGAAACTAGGCAACATCCTCGAAGTTGTTAGTACATTGTCACGGTGATGCTATGATTAAATAAGACTATAATAGCCACTATGAAGCTAAAGAGAACTGCTTATCGTCAATTTCACAAAGCTAAACGAACCCTTGTATGCTTTGTAGTTTATTGGCTTAATATCAAATCTGAACGGTTCCCTCTATGCCATTCCTAAAACAATCAGACATAAAGCCAGAAAAATTATTCCTTGATCACTCGAACCGTGGTAGCTACTTCAATGTTCTCTAGTTCATATCACTTGACATCATGGAGGAGTAATAGCCTAGAACAAGTTGCAACTAATTCACATGCTAAGCACAAGCTATTGGATATGCGAAATGAACATTTTCTTCATCTTTTCCTCAGCTCCCAATCAAGGTTTTTTTACTTCATTCCATGTGCAAAAGAGCATAGGAGCTTTAAAATTATACTGCAAAAGTTACAACCATATGTCACAATTTGTACAGTAAAAATATTACACTATTAACCATATGTTTGAGTTCATGCTATGAAATGAGACTAATTATGTTCATATGACTAGATTTGTCATCTGAAACTACTAACATTATATCCATATTTCTAAATTTGCGTTGAACTACAGTAATTATGTTTGTAAGACTGAAGTTGTGGTGCAAAATTGTTATCATTGTATCCATGTGTCTGAATTTATGTCATGAAACCATCAAAATTTCGCCTATATCACTACAATTGTTGTGCCACAAAACTAGTCATAAGAGAATTACAACCAATAGACATACACATATATCTGTACACAAATCATCACAAATCACTAGATCACATCATCTCTAAATTATTAATTGTTTAGTTGCTATAAGTTTCATAAAGTGAAAATTTGGTGAAAAATATTGATTTCAACATCCTACTTTGGCAAAAAAGTGGGACATAGTATTGTTGGCTAACCCAAATGGGCTTTTAAATGAGGAAGTTAAATGGAACAACCTAAATTTTACATACGAGGAGGACAATAGTAGTTAGTTTGGAAACTAAAAAAGACATGTATTGACTAAAATAATCCTCAAGATCATGGTATGAATTGTTTGATGGGTGTTCTTATAAATGAAGGATATGTTTATCGCAATGTGGATTCAAATGTTTACATTAAACATATTGGTGAACTTGTAATTTTAGCTTTATATATTGATGATATTATTATAAGCATGATGGTCTAAAAATATTAAACTTGTACTAACAATTGAATTTGAGATGACTACCTATAATTAAATTTGTAATTTTCTATGATTTAGTAGACTCGACATCGCATTTTGTAAATACAACAATTTAATTTTCAAGCAATCATAAACCTTGATGCAACATTGGAAAACTATGAAAAGAATTTTAGATCCCTTAAAGGAACTATTAAGCATTTGATTACATTTACTAGGAATTCAAAAAATCTTTTAAGCTAATTGGATATTATGATGTAGATTGGGCCTAGAATAATGATGATTGAACATCAATGGCATGATACTACTTTATATGAAGTGGAGGAGCAATTTCATTGACAAGTAAGAAACAATTAATGATTTCTCTTTCTAGTATGGACTGAAAACACATAGTAGCTTATCAAACCATGAACGAATTAATATAGCTAATAAAATTATTGAAAGATATTGAAACTATTCAAACCCAACTAATAATGTTGAAATGAGACAATCAATAGTAATGACAAAGAATTCAAGGTGTCATAAAAGACTAAGCATATTAATGTACACTATAATTTTCTTCATAAGCACACAAAGAAAAGTCCATGCAAATGGACGAATGAGCAGCAAAAATAATGATGGTAGAACATGCATTACCAAAGATATTGTAAAAAAAAAGTCCAGTTTTATTATAAAAATTCAATGTAGAGTAATTAGATCAAAGAATATTTAGCTAAACGGAAGTGTTGAAAGTAAGAAAATAGTGCTGCATTTAAAAAAAATAACTAAATATTAAAGTTTCTATTTTTAATAAAAACATTTTCTATTTTTAAATATAACAAATAAATTATATAATTCAAGTTATTTTTTATTCTAAGGGTGAATCATATATTAAAGGTTATTTATGACTTTTAAGGGTCAATATCTACGAAGTGGGTTATATATAGGGCTTAAATTTGATCATAAATCTTACTTGTCAAACAAATTTTTTATAAGAATTATTCATTTAAAGCTGCCCTTCAAACATTAAAACATGTCTTATTAAATATATTATCATATATAAACTAATATATATCAAAATAATTATATAAATTTCCATGGTTTGTTAAAAAAAATTATTTTATATGAAACATTCTTCAAATCATAATTATATCGTATGACGACCTAAATACAGCCATCAAATTTAAACTCTACACATAACATAAAACTTCACATAGTGATAAAGATATACTACAATTTCTACACATAACATAAAACTTCAAATAGTGATAAAGATATACTACAATTTCTTACCCCTTGTGTTTGCCTTCAGCACAAACAACATAGTAGCAATGGGAGGAAATGGGTTGGCCCAAAACAGGGATAAAATACAATCTATCCCATTCTTCATCGTATCTAATTTTTAAGTATTTGTCTTGGGGAAATGGCAGTTTTTGCAGATCGGGAGATCCCCCACAGCAAAAGGCAGATGCAGAGTCACCACTCTCATCATGTCCATCTCGCTCAAGCAAGAGATAACCAGAGTACTTATCAGGCGGTGTGAATAAAACTGGACTCTGTTGTTGAGCCATGCCACCTCTTGCTGCTACATAGGCTCACCTGTAGGCCGCCATTGATATTGTGGTATACATTGATTGATCAGATAGATAACAAAGATGATTGGTCTACTAATTTATATAGTAAAATGTCATTGGAAGGGTACTCAGTTAATTGGTAATTTGCGTATAGAAAAAGAATTTGTTGCATAGAGGTCTTCACCTAGGAAACTTCTATTCAGAATTCTGGGTATATTCTTTTAGAAAAATAATTTGTTCCATAGAGATCTTCACCTAGGAAACTTCTATCCAGAATTCTGGAGTATATTCTTTAAGTAAAAGAATTTATTGCATAGATATCTTCACCTATGAAATGTCTATCCAAAATTCTGGTCAATATACTTTTTAGAGATCGTCCATGAAACGTCTATGCAGAGAATTCTGATCAAATTAATTTAAACTCAGATTATATATATATATATAATTGACCATAACACTTGAATTTGATTATTAGTCTTTAATTTCGATCCCAATCAATTTGCTTCCATCTTGAGGTGAATTCGGTGTCGTAAGTTATCATCCTCAGCCCAATCAATCCATTCTTATCTTAAGGTGGATTCGGTGCTGTAATCATCCTCTTAATAAATCAAAGCTCTAGGTCACTAAGGGTAACTTCCTTTGATCAAAGTTAAGGTCTCTCTCACATCTTTCATCATCCAATCATACCCATCCAATAATCTGAATCTATCAAAACCAATCATTCGATCAAATTGTCCAATCAATCAAATCACATTCGTTCAACCAATTCTATCCTATTGATCTTAATAATCCAATCAAAATCCAATCTTTCCAAATCCAAATCCGATCCCATCAAAATTCGATCCAATCCAATATATCCAAACAAGGTCTGATCCAAATCCAAACCCCATCCAAATAAGATCTCATCCAATCACAATCAAATCATTCGTCAAAAGCATTTCTATAATCCACTCATAGCACATTTGCATGCCCATTTAGACCCGATCATAGGAAAATAAAATGGCAGACCATCAAGCCCAGAATGCCTAATCAAACAACCCTCAAGATCCCAACAACACAATGAACATCTCATCAGATCCTAACAAGGGTACTAACATCCCTCATGATCCTCATAATGGTACTTCATCACACTGTAACACAGAAAATCAGAACAACTCACCACACGGTGAAGAGAGTATGGCTAATCAACCTGAACTCACACTTGAGGAACATTTTAGTAATCCCGCCAATGTGCAAATGACTGGTCCCATCTGCTTGAAAAACATGGGGAAGAAATCTTGGCCCACCTAATTGAGAAGGGTGTCAAACCCCCCTCAAATGTTGACTTGTCCAAATATAGGGGTACCCCATCTAACGTACTCCAAGGTTCACAAATTGCACTAGAAGGTTCATACTTCCCCAATGTTCCGCCAATTGAGGGTTGGCATCAACCTGCATTTGGCAATGTCGTTCTTTATCAGGTTAACTATCCCCCACATGCTTCGACCTCAGTTATGGGAGGTCCTCAAGTGTCTGATCCCAATAATCCTTTTTCCTATGGTATGCCACAAAATGTTCCACAACCTCTGCCATTAACGTTAACAGCCCCCCTCCTCCTAATCAACCTATAGTCAACATGGGGGTACCTCCTTTACCACATCGCTTCCACCTCCTGGGACCACAAATCTACCATCTCAACAGGTTCACCAATCTAACATTCCGCCTCAATTACCTCCACAAGGTGCACCCCAGCTAAGCATTTCGGGTGGTACCTAACAACCCCCTTTGCAAAACACTTCTATGCTACCTCAACCATCTCATTAGCAACAACCTATACATAATACTTTGGCCTCCTCACAACAACCACCCTACCAACCACAAGGCAATCCATCTCGACCTATTGCTCAGACCATATCCCCCTTTCTCGCATCCATTTTGCGTCCGCAGGCTCAACCACAACACAATATCCCATCTCAGCCCATACAACATTTGACGTCACAACAACAACCTCCCCAACACTACTACTATCACAATCAGCAACAATTTCACCAACAACCACTTTTTGTGACCTCCCAACAATCACAACAGTATCTTCAACACCAATGAACCAATACACAACATCCCATCCAAGCTCCTCAACAACCTACCCCACACTTTTATCAAACAAATCCGTACTAGACCCCACAACAACAGCCCTCGTATCAACAAAATCCTCCATCTTACCGGCAATCCATATCATCATCCAATCATCCAAATCTATATTTCAACAATCTGACGCCCTTTCAGTAGGATCCTTTATCATCCGATCATCAATATCCCCCCAACCCGCCATCGGCTAGCTCGGATTTGTTGGAAATCAAAGCCGCACTTAAGGACCTTCAAGCCGGGGATACCAAAAAATCATTCAAATTTGAAGACATATACCCATATCCATTTGATCCCTCCATCTCATTAATCCCATTTCCTAAACATTTTGAGATACCAAAATTTGACAAATACAAGGGGAACAAAGACCCTAAGGCTCACTTGCAGGAGTTTTATTCCCAATGTCAAGAAGTCATGTACAATGAAAACTATCTCTTGTGCTTGTTCCCACAAAGCCTGGCAAGCCACGCCCTAGATTGGTTCATGACTCTTGAAAAAGGGTCCATAAAAACTTTTGCAGACCTGTTAGAAAAGTTTGTATCCTACTTCTCTTTCAATTTGGAGAAGGATACAGACACCTTAGATCTCCTCAAAGAGAAACAACGTGATCGAGAAACCTTTACTAGCTACCTACAATGGTGGCATGCATTAGCAAGCCGAATGAAGAGCCCTCTAAAAGAAAAAGACATGGTCACTCTTTTCGTGGAAAATTCTCATCCTGACATGACCCATAATTTTAGGTTACATTGTGTGACCACCTTCGCAGAGATAGTAGAAAAGTGACCCATCCTTGAACGTGCCCTTATTGCCAAAGGACACATCAAAATACATAGTCATGATAAAGAAAGGTCATTTGGAGATAAACCATGATTCTGGAACAAGAATAAGAATGCGGTGAATGACAACGTGACAGACACTAAACACGTCCAAGTGGCTAATGCATCCCAAAAACAACAACCGTCTGTACCTAACGCTATCTCAGCTTTGCCACAGGGGACACCTCGCCCGCCTCAATAATCGAACCAGAACAATCAAGGGAACACCAAACGTTAGTATGCTCAATTAGGAGAACCTCTGAGCGTTGTCTTTAATAAGTTGTTACAAATCAACTATTCCATCACATACCCTGTCACCAAGCCATTTGATGAGTCCAAACCGAAGCCTGCATGGTTTAAGGAAAATGAATATTGTGAGTTTCATAAAATCAAAGGACACTCTTTAAACAAGTGTCAAGGTCTGAAAAACTATGTTCAAGATCTCATTGATCGAGGTGATATCAAGGTTGACCCCAGTCAAGCTTCGTCATCCAATGCTCAATTACAGATATATCAAAACGCCTTTCCAAACCATAATCAAGGCCTAAGCACATCTAATAGTAATCCCCAAGGAAACAACACAAATAATGTGAGCTACAAGAATGTGCCTTTCAATTACGAGGGTGTTATTCATTACATTGAGTAGGTGGAACCCCAGGTATCCATGATACATGTTAAAGCCAAAGACCCTCAATGTGTTGTTACTACACGACAAGCCCACATCACTGTCCCTGCAGCCTCTGCACCTACCCAATCAACTCCTATAAGCTCTCAGTACAACATCCTTGATCACTTAAGAAAGACCCCTACTCATATATCCATTTTGGATTTGCTTAAGTCTTCCCCGGTACATCAAGAAATCCTCAATAGAACCCTACAGGAAACCCATGTGCCAAATGGCATCGACCCCATGCAATTCCAAGCTTTAGTGGGGCATTTAGCTTTATCTCATCAACTGCACTTCAGCCAAAAAGATATGTCAAACATTGATGTCAATCATAATCGCCCCCTACATATTGAAGTCATGGTTGCTCGCCATAAAATAAAAAGAGTCTTGGTAGATAATGGCTCTGCCCTCAATTTGTGTACTTTGAAATTCATAAAACAGGTAGGGTATACTCAAGCGGACTTAAGTAACTAGATCATCACAATCAAAGCCTATGATAATGTAGAAAGAAATTCAGAGGGAATTATCAGTCTTCCTATCCAAGTGGGACTTGTGCTTCAGTATACTACCTGTCATGTCCTTGATCTGTACTTACCATATAATCTCCTCCTGGGCCGCCCGTGGCTCCATGCTATGCAAGCCATCCCCTCCACGTTCCATCAGTGCCTAAAGTTCCTCATCAATGGACAAGAATTCACCATCTACGCTGACCCCCAACCATTTGAATATTTTCGCGCTTTAGAAGCGTCATTTCCCTATTTACATTATTGTCTCGGGGTTGAAATGGGGGCATCCCACTCATCATCCGCTAATCCACCCTCCATTGCGATGACCGCTCCATCCTCCACCACTGATCCTATGGTCACCAAAGTCCAGATCATTGACAAAGGGTGTGGTGAATATGAAATGCATACGGCTCTCAATGTAGCAACCATGCCACCGTCGCCACATGAGTATGGTCAACCTTCGCATGCTACACAAAAGGAAGACAAGACTATCACCTTCAATGGTAAAGACATCGCTACCACCACTTTCAGATTCCCAAGTGTCAAGATAGATGCACTAGAAGAGGACATAAGCCAATGGGTCTACCAAGAAGAACCCCAGCCGGACCCTCCTCTAAAGGAATATTTTCAGGAAGCATATCCATGGTCAGCTAAGTTTGTAAAATAATATAACTACCAAAGCAGAGGCCTAGGTAAAGAAGAACAAGGGCGGTTGCAACCTATTGATACACCAAAGCTACCAAAAAACATAGGCATTGGGTATGACAAGAAACAGAAAAGCCCTGCAACATCATCTAATATTTCCAATAGTATCACCGTGGACGATGGCTCATTGGAAGACATACCAGAGGAGGAATCCATCATACGTGCATACGATGACGTCGATCACACCGATTTATCATCCATGTTCGAATGCCTATCTGTCTGCACCAGTAGCCTATCCCTTTGTCACCCTGAGCTTATTGATTGAGACCTACATAATACCACACCTATTAATATGTCTACGGATACATATGTCAACCTTATGGGATTAGGGGAGGATGAACACTCCAGTCACAAAAATAAGAGTAAGAAAAGTAAAAAATGGTCATCTAGTGAAAACCTCCCTGAGGCGCTTCCTGACCTTGAAAAAGTAAAAATAAAGGACGCATCTGATGGAGAAAACCTCGAAGAGGCACCGGAAGATGGAGATGTTCATATTCCCCTTGTAGGAACTTAGTTATCCGCCCGATCATCCATTCTAATTGAAGAGACTCAAGAAGTTAATCTGGGTACTGCTGAAAATCCTAAAATCACCTATGTGGCTAAGTCACTCTTAGAACAAGAGTATCCCGTCATCATGCAGCTACTTTGAGAGGGAATCATCAACTTTGCTTGGTCATATTTAGATATGCCTAGTTTAGACCCTGCCTTAGTGGTTCACCATCTAGACGTTCGCCCAGATGCCAAGCCTGTCAAACAAAAGCTCCGTAAGATGCATCCACAGGTCGCATTATTAGTCAAAAAAGAATTGGAAAAGTTACTAGAGGCAGGTTTTATTAGACCAATTGACTACTCTGAGTGGATCTCCAATATAGTACCAGTTGCCAAACCAAATGGAGGCATTCGAGTCTGCATAGACTTTAGGGATCTTAACAAGGCTTTCCCAAAATATGACTTCCCTCTGCCTAACATTGACATGTTGGTCAACCTCACAGCAGGACACGAGATGCTCTCCCTTATGGATGGCTTCTTTGGTTATAATCAAATTTGAATTGCACCTGAAGACCAACATAAGACTGCCTTCACAACACCTTGGGGTACTTTCTGTTACAATGTTATGCCCTTTGGTCTCAAGAATGAGGGGGCAACATATCAGAGAGCAATGACGATCATCTTCCACGACCTCATCCATATTATCATTGAGGATTATGTTGATGAATTGCTAGGAAAATAAAAAACATGAGCAGAACATCCTACTGTCCTGAAGCAGATCTTTGAACGACTAGAACATTACAAGTTGCGGCTAAATCCAAAAAAGTGCATCTTTGGGGTTACATCAGGAAAATTGTTGGGTTTTATAGTCTCCTGAAGGGGTATTGAAGTTGATCACGCCAAGGTAAAGGCTATTCTGGACATGCCACCTCCACGCAATCTGAAGTAGTTAAGAAGCCTCCAGGGGAAGATGCAGTCCATCCATCGGTTCATAGCCCAGCTAGCAGATAAATGTTAGCCATTCACCCATCTTTTGAAGCAAGATTCCACCTTTCGATGGACCCCGCAGTGTCAGATGGGTTTCGATAAAATTAAGGAATATTTAGCTCATCCACTGATCTTGATGCCGCCTATTCCAAGAAAACCCTCCTACTTTACATCTCTGCTACTTCAGTCACACTGGGGGAATTGTTGGCACAACATGATGAGTCATTCAAAGAGAGGGCAATCTACTACATCATTCGAACACTAGTTGGCTATGAATTAAATTACTCCCCCATGGAAAAAGCTTGCCTTGCGCTAGTCTTTAGCACACAGAAACTTGGGCGGGGGCCCTAGCTCGGTTGGCTAAGTAATTCCGTTGCGGCTCTGCTGGTCACGAGTTCTAGTCTCCCCCCATCCCGTGGTATAGAGGGCATGTCGCGCCAGCGCCGCCAGTCACATTAAAAAGTTTACGGTGCAAGTTTATAGGGGGTCATGCTACCCGATTCTGCAGTCTAAAAAAACACAGAAACTTTTCATTACATGCTCAACCATCCAGTCAAATTAATCGCTAAAATTGATCCCCTGAAGTATCTATTATCTAGAACCACTTTGACTGGCCGCATGGCCAAATGGGTCATGCTCCTAAGTGAATTTGACATAGAGTATGTAGAGCAAAAGCCATAAAAGGATAGTCATCGCTGATCAATTGGCTGAAGCACCATTAGTAGATGCTACCCCCTAGACACTGAATTCCCAGATGAAGAAATCTACATAGTACAGAAGCACCAACTTGGACGTTATATTTTGATGGCTCATACACTCATAGTGGATCTGGGGTAGGAATTTTATTAGTTACCCCTCAAGGTGACTATATCCCAAAATCATTCAGGATAGCATTCCCATGTACCAACAATATGGCAGAGTACGAAGCCCTCCTCACTGGCCTCAATTGCAAAGCATGGCACATAACTCATTTGAAAGTCTTTGGTGATTCTTTGCTAGTCATTAGACAAGTTAATGATGAATTCCTCACAAAAGATGATAAACTGTTAACCTATAAATGCATGGTGGATGATTTCAAGAAATATTTCACCTTCATACAGTTTGACCAAATCCCTCGAGTACAGAATAAAGCGGCAGACGCAATGGCCACTATTGGTTCCCTGATTGACATGCCTAAAGACTTAACAGAGTGTGAGTTTCTTGTTGAACAACTTTTAATCCCTGCATATGACGTTCCTGAGACTGATATGGTGTGCGATATTGTAGGTCCAGCCTCCCCTTGGTATCAAGACATATACACTTATCTCCATGATAATATCATACCCCCAGAACTTACACAAAACAAATGCAAATCCTTTATCCATCGCTCTTCCCGATACATCATTGTCGGTGATACGCTTTATTGTTGTGGGTATGATGGAATCCTCCTTAGATGTATGAATGAGACTGAGGCCTGCGTGGCACTAACGGAAGTACATGGCGGTATTTGTGGAGCTCACTCAAATGGTATGGCTCTGACCAAAAGGATCCTACGGGCTGGATACTTTTGGCCTACATTGGAACATGATGCTTGCGAATTTGTAAAGAAGTTCCTTCCATGTCAATAGCATGCAGATTTGATTCACGCCCTAGCACAATATCTTCAGCCCCTCCTAGCACTGTGGCCCTTTTTGCAATGGGGTTTTGACTTGATTGGTAAGATTTTCCCACCATCATCCGACGACCATACATTCATAATTACCGCCACTGAATACTTCACTAAGTGGGTGGAAGCAATGCCACTCTCACAAATCACTGGTGTCCAAATCTCTAAATTTATCCTCTACCATATTGTCTGCAGATATGGTATCCCATCCACCATCCTTTCTGATAATGGAAAACCCTTCAAAAACCAAGCCATGAAACACCTCTTTGACACCTTCCATATCCAGCATCGTTGGTCAATGCCTTATTACCCTTAGGGCAATGGTCAGGTAGAAGCAACCAAAAAGACCCTCATCTGCATCCTCAAAAGGTTGTCAATAACACTGGATGAGATTGGCACCTTCATATTCATCCTGCTCTCTGGGCATACCGTACATCCATCCGCACCCTAACAGGCACCACCCCCTATTCTTTGGTATATGGTACTGAAGTCATTTTGCCAATTGAAGTTGAGCTTCCATCATTGAGGATTTCTCTGAAGAATCTTATCAGCGAAGAAGATGCTCATGTTGCACGACTTGCACAGCTAGAATTACTAGACAAACGAAGAATAAAAGCCTATGATCACCTGCAAGTATACCAAAATTTCCTCAAACGTCATTACAATAAAAAGGTCCATCCTAGACAATTCCAAGTTGGTGAGCTTGTTCTCAAAGAAAACCAACACACTCAACTGGATTGTGATAAAAAGGGAAAATTTGAGGCAAATTGGTTAGGGCCTTATATCATAGCTGTCAAATATGGATCTGGGGCCTATAGGTTGACTACTCTTGAAGGAGATCCCCTTGACGAACCCATCAATATCCTCCATCTGAAGAGGTTCTATGCCTAAGTCTGCTTGGTAACCCCACCTAAATTAGAAAATCAAAAAAATAAAAATAAAAAAGTAAAAAAAAAAATCCAAAAAAATAGTAAAGAAAAATAAATCCGTCCTATGGTGAAAACCACCTCTTGGTGGCGCCTTGGATAAGTATGGATGGTGAAAACCTGTCAACAGGCGTCATCCGTAGAGGGCTTAATCATTATCTACCTGACATACTAGTTATTTTATGCTTTCATCCGCACTATCATCCTCACCCACCACAGCCTAGGTCGCCTGGTATTTATTGATTGAGCATTGGACGACCCATCTTGCCTATTCCTCATCCTGAGCATTTTTTATATCCCACTTTGAGCTTATGTATTTCATTCCCTTTGTCGGTCGGTCCGTGTCGTCATGTAGGATCATCCATTGTGTTGGTCTCCACCTAGATCTTATCCTCCCACGTCACTTTGGTCCTTTGTCGAACTACGTTGCCCCTGTTCTTTCACGTAGGCAAGGCTAATCATTCGATCTGCCCCCGGGGCATTTTGGATCAACTTGTTTTGATCCTCCATCACTTGGCCTTCACTAGTCCTCTTTTCAATTTATCCATGGTCTTTTCATCGAACTACATTGCCCTTGCACTTTCATGTAGGCAAGGTTGGTCATTTGATCCGCCCTCGGGGTATTTGTCTGTCGTGTTTTGTGTCCATCATCAGTCACCATTGTATTCTTTCCGCTTTATCCATGGTCTTTTCCCATGAACTACGAGGGATCTGCTCTTTCACGTAGGAAAGGCTAATCTCTGATCGGCCCCCGAGCCCCTAGGTATTTAGGTTGTGTCTTGTCTCCCTTGTGTCGTGTGTCAAGCTATGCCCTTATCTAGCTGGTTCTTAACAAACAATATCCACTTGTATAAACAAATCCAGTCAATTTTGAATATCCTACATCATATCAATCTTTTTTCCAAGTATCCATCATAGGTCTCAACACGATGCATCCTTCCTAACAAACCTCATCAATTCCATCTATCCCCTTGATCTTATGGAAAAGGACATTTGAAATTGATTGCGATCTTTTGAGACTTTTGGTTTTTGTTTATCATTTGAGCTCCCTATCATCACTTGTCAAGGCCGCCATAATCCATCATATTATGGAATTTTTTGATTGGTCCAGGTAGGGGCATATCTTGATATTTTCTTTGTTTATGTCTTCTTGGTTGTCCCACATAGTACCCACCAAGATCCTTAATGTCTTGTGTTATGTTGGGACATCCTTTTGTGCTTGTGGTTATCTCAATACCTGGTTGGACCAAAGTCTTTCTTTGGGACTTTGGGGTGTTGGGATAGCCTTCTTGACTGTGGTGTTTGTTTCATGCATTAGGCACTAATGCGCCTTGGTTCCACATACTCTGGCACTGGGTGTCTCATGCTATAACAAAAATTAGTGCTCTGAAGATGGAAAATCGTATTAGGATTTCATTTCATAATCATGACCATTGCATTACCTTCGTCCTATGATTTTGGTTGTGCAAATATTTCTCCTCCATCCCCTATTCTTCTCAGGATACTAAAAGGTTTTGACAGGTGCACACTCACACCATGTCCGCATGCATCTTCCACTATCACCTACGACCCTATGGATACTTTTAATGAAATAATTATATTTTAGATCCATACATTTACACACTATCTTAGGTTCATCCATAATATCGCCACCTGCAATGTCAAATGTTAGGTCCACCATCAATACCATCATAATACATCCATTTACATCCTGCATCACACATATTAATGGCACATGCACATAACCATCATAAGCATATAAAACATAAACATTTGTCATGTCATTATAAGCATATCCCCATCTATCTTACACATCATATAACATAGGCATTCATCATCCATAAAAACAAAAATCACCATACATTTCATCCTGCATCACCATCATACATAAAAATATAAATATATAAAAACATCTATACATATAACATCCACTACCATCAAATGACCATCCACATATGTATCAACATAATCATATATAGATCTCAAAATCCATCACAAACATACAACATGAGGTCAATGAGAACTATCATATATAAATATACCACAAGTCCACAAGTACATCTCATAGTCAAGACTAACATATAATAATGTTGTCAATGTCATCACAATCTGTGACCATTGTATACAAAAAATCATCCAATCAAAACACCAATACAAGGTCCTACACATATCCACTGCACCTCTGCACTATCCATCTACCCTGCATCTGTCAAAAACATAGTATCCTGTCATCTACTAAATGAACTCCCCACGTCTGATCTCTATGGAGAATCAGGTACTGCTCCCCTACCTAGTGAAACCCCTAGTGAATCACTATAACCTCGGGTCCATGTCCCCAATGACTGGGATGGCGCTAGCCTCTAAGGTGTCTGCTGGGTGTAATGGAATGTCCACTGTACCGGATCAGGAACCACATGATAATATGCTGCCATCCAAAATTCTGCCTCTCTCATGTTCTCCTCTCACTTAGCAACCTGGACCCGAGCGAAATTCTACTCCTGACGATACCTGTCTCGGTCCCTGCTAATGACTCTCCTCTCCTGCTTCCATGCCTCATGAGCCAACCGGCTCTGTGCCAGGTCTTCCTATAATCGACCCCTCATCTCATTTGCAGCCACTGCCTGTGCCACTATTGCATCTCTCTCTCTCCACAACCTGTATATCTGCTCCTGGCATCCCACCCTCACCCTGACCTGCCATTGCACAAGCCATCACAGCATCCCTCTCCGCCTATAGAGTCTATATCCATATCTCTGCAGCATCTCTCTCCCTCTGAGCCGCCTGTTCCTGAGTCACTGCTGCATCCCTATCCCTCTGAAGAGCCTTTGCTCTCAGCTCTGCTGAATCTCACTCTCTCCAGAGAGTCGCTACCTCTACTACTGCCTCATCTCTCCCTCTTTGTAGTGACTGTATCTCTGCCTCTACCAATGCTCGCTCACTTTGAATGCATGCCTACGCCACATCCCTCTCCACCTCCATCGCCCACACCTGCACCTGTGCTACATCCCTCTCGGCTTGTATAATTTGTCCCTGCTCCTTGGCCTCCTCCTCCCTCTCCTGCATCAGCCCCATCTCTCCAACTGCTTGCTCAAGGCAATGTACTCTGTCTTGAAGCTCATCCTAGTCTCGCTGGGGATCTCCCGACTACTGACCAATACATCATGTCCCCTGATTTTCTCCCTACTCTGTCCTCCCCTCTGGCTCCCCCTGGCCTGTAAAACTACAACCTCCACCTGCAATCTGTCGCGGTCCCATGTCACACTGGTCAGCTCACCATGCATCCTTTGCAGCTCTGACTGTGCCCTGCCTCTCTCCCTCACCGCTCCCCCTAGCTCAAAAGCAAGGGCATCATAATCTCTAAATTCCTCTCGCTATACTTTGGCTAGCACGGCCTCAAGAGCTCTCACTCTCCGCTCCGCAATCCGTAATCTCGCCTCTACTCCTCTCGCCTGTACAATGGGATCCACCTGTACCACATAAGGAACCAAAGCTAATGACTCTGCTGCCATAACATCCCCCTCTGCCACATCCCTGTCTACATCCATCACATCATCCTCTCCAACCACCTGCTCTGTCTAATCCTCCTCATCCACCTGCTCCATCTCATCCTCCCCACCTGCCTACTCCTCCCTACCCCCTTGCTCCTGTCGCCCCTCACAGTTCTCCACAATATGGCAAACTCAGAATCATCCTGCATGTCCTTGTCTCTCAACCATGAATCGACATCGTGTCGACCTCCCCTCCTCCTCTAGCACTGCTCTAACATTCTCATCCTCTCTGCCCCCCTACCCCTGTCGGGCCATGACTCTGCAGTGCGAACCCACTTGGCCATGGCGACATGTCTCCTACCATGGCTGTCTCCTCCCCTCCTCTAATGCATCCCCCGCACCTACCACCTCCACATCATCCTCATGCTCCTCATCCTCCACATCATCCACATCCATCACCTCCTCCACCCTCTGCCCCCTCTGGGCTCTTTGTGGCTACCCCCTCCCCTGCTATTGACCCTCTCTCTGACCTCACCTCTGATGTCTCCTCCTCCTCTTCCCTGGTCTGCCCGCCTACTCTATCTCATCCCCCTCAAGCTCCTCCTGTCCCCCCTAATCTACCACTGCCACAACCTCTCATCGCTGCTGCACCCCTCCTCTCTTCTCTCTTTGTAGTCTCTTCTCATCCTCTAGTCCGACACCCACTACCCTCAAAATAGACTAAACAGGAGTAATCCTCTCCCATAACCTATTCTGGAACCACCTCCGGTATCACTCGGTCACCACCGGCACCTGCTCTCCTTCAACTCTCCTTGGATAAGGCACCTATCTTGCTGCCCTCCATGACGCTCTGGATGTACCTAGTGCTATGTGGCCTCCCCATGGTATCTCTCTACTATATCGTCAGAATATCATGTATCACTCCAAATTGCCTCAACACTCTATCCAGTTGATGCGACTCTACTATGTGTGGCAAAGTCCCAATAATAAAACACCTCCTCAAAAAGTACCCCTCTTATCTCCTCGTATCAATCCATCCCTTGAACTGACCCGACCTATATGGCCGCCACTCTATGTCCCTCAGATGCAGATTATCAAATGCTCTCCTCCACCCCTCCATCTCTCCCTGCATCTTATAGCGCAAAATCCAACCTCTCGCCTCCCCATACTCCCACACCATGGGTTTGCGATCATCCACTATCTGCACCCTCACCACTCTCGGCCTCGTCACTACAATATGCTCCCAAGCCCAAATCTGTAGCAGTGTCATATGTGTCAAGCTTGACATCCTCCGGTAACAGATCTCATGCATATCTCTGTAGAAATGAGCCAATATACATGACCCCCATGAAAAAGGCCCCCCTCGCCACTCGACAATGTGTCAAATCACCTCCATATAATGCAAGCTACATGTACGTCTACTTCGATTTGGCAACAGTATTCCATTAATCAAGCCACACAGAAACAACGGTAAGGCTGGCACCCCCACTAACAAATACTGGTCCAAATCCAACTGCCCCTTCACCAGGGGTAGCTCCTCGTAACCAAACAATACCGTCATGGTCTCCTGTAACTCTGCCCTTGTAGACACCACCTCACTCATTAACCAGCCGGCTATCGGCAACCTTAAGATGCGCCACACATCCTCCAACGTCATGGTCATCTCTCATGTAGGGAGCTAAAACATGAATGTCTCTGAGCTCCATCTCTCTATCAACACTGTCAGCATCGCCGGATGTGCTCTGACCACTGGAAACTGAATACAGTGCCCTAAACTAGCGTGATCCAACGCTGCCTGATCCTCCCCGTTCATCACTGCTATCGACGCGACCATCACCTCTGATTGTCGCTCATGTGCTCGTATCTGCTCGAAACTCCGCACACATAAAAATTTTCTCATTATTTCATTTCTCATCTTTCTTTTCTTTCTATTTTCTTTTTTTCCTATCTTCACCCTTTCTCTTCCCCCGTGTATTCTTCTTTCCTTGCTCCCCCTAGTTGGGTTAGCTCCGCCCACTGACAGGGCAGCTCTGCCCTCTGGCCAGGCGCTCCTACCCACTGCTGGTAGCCACCTCCCCCCCTCCCCTCCCCTGTCGCGGGTGGGTCCACCCCTCCCAAGCGGCACCACCCCCAGCTGGGGTAGCTCTGCCCATCCGCAGATGAGCGGCACCGCCCTCGGTTGGGGCTCCTTCACCTGCCTGCAGTCGGGCGGCACTGCCCCCAGTAGGGGCGGCACCACCCGCTCGCAGCGGGCGGCACCGCCCCCAGCTAGGGCGGCACCACCCACCCACAGCGGGCGGCACCACCCCCGGCCGGGGAAGCACCGCCCCTAGCTAGGGTGGCTTCGCCCATCTGCAGGTGAGCGGCACTGCCCCCAGTAGGGGCGGCACTGCCCACCCGCAGTCGGGTGGCACTGCCCCCATCGGGGCGACACCGCCTGTCCGCAGGTGGGCAACACTGCCCCCGGTCGAGGCGGCACCGCCCACCCGCAGTTGCCCGCAGTCGGGCGGCACTGCCCCCAGCTGGGGCAATTCCGCCCGGCCGCAGGCGGGTGGCACCGCCCCCACTGGGGCAGCTCTACCCGTCTGCAGGCGGGAGGCACTGCCCCCGGTCGGGGTGACACCTCCCGCCCGCAGCCGAGTGGCTCCGCCCTCGGTCGGGGCGGCACCCCCAGTGGCCGGGGCACCTCTACTGCACCTAGGGCAGTTCTGCCCTCGGCCATGGTGGCAGTGCCCTAGGTAGGGGCGGCTATGCCCCGCCCTATTTTTTCCTCCCACCCGATTTTCTGCTATTTTTGGTCTTTTTTTAAACAATCTAACCCCGACCTAGTTTTTAAATTTTGCTACTTAACAAAACCCATGTTTTCAACTTTCCAAAATCTATCAAATAACATGTGAAAAATGCAAAAATTAAATTAACGAGTTTTGTTATCACTCACATGTTGTCCGCCCGCGCGTCTACTGTATAATCCACGCACCTCATCCACCTGGTGCACAATCTCCGTGTCATTCTCTGTCGGCATCATTCTTTGTCGTCCGCTTTCTCTCCTCTACTCTCTTCCTCTTAACTGCTACAGTGAAAATGACTAAGGTAATTTTTAAAATTACTTTTTTAACCCCCTTCTTCCAAAAAGGTATTTTTTACCTTTTATTTAACCTTTTCTTCCTCCAACTAATCCCTAACTTCCCGAGGCTACCATTTGCAAACCGTGCGTCGGATCACCTCCGTTCAAAAACCAAACTTGCTTAGTTTTTCAAGCTCTATCCAATAGTGTCATTTTCTTCCTATCAAGATGTTATTTGGGGACCCCCTTTTCCTCCCCCAACCTCCCTCTCGAGGGGGCATACCCTCCTACCATTCCTCCATTCCTTCAGCTTGGTCATTGGGGCATCATTAACCTTTTCCATGCTAAGGGCATCACCATCTATTATTTCCTCCCTCATTTGCATTTTATTTTTCTTCGAAACACTATTATCCTAACAATATTTCGAAGAGGGGACAAAATGTAGACATCTAAATTTAATCACTCTCATATGATTAAATTTGCTCCATTTTCGTCTATCATATTAAATATTAATTTATTAAATTAATATTACACATTTTATCTCATATTTGTAAAGTATTTAATTTAACAATTAAATGTTGTATCTTTCACCTTCTTCCTCTCTAAATTAAATAAACACACTAATTTATTTAATTGTCACTTTTACCCTTTTGATTTAAAATCAATTTAAAATTCTTCATTTTCTCTCTCATTGTCATATTCTCCATGATCTTACTTTAATATGAATTAATTTAATTAATTCATGATTATGATGTGCATCCTCTTAATCAAAGATTATGCCACATCCTCCTACATTTGTCACTTGCCTCTAATCTTTCATTAATTATTCTAATCCAATATTTGCACAACCTTAATCAAGGTCATTAGCCATATTTAGCACCACCTTTTTAGTCAATCTTTGCATTTACCTCTTTTTAGCATTACCCCTCTTTCCCATGTGAATTTTTAATTCACATTTATTTATCCTAGATCCTAAGGCTTCTAGAACCTTGGACTTGTCACATCATCCACATGTGACCAAGTCCCACCTTTTTGGAGCTCACCTTTTATCCTTTAGATTCTCTTAAGAATGTGAATTTTTAATTCATATTTATATTTTCAACCACCTCTCTTTTTCCCATGGAGATTTTTGAGGAATTGCAAAATTCCTCAAATGTCCCTTTCACTCTCACTTGGGGACAAGGAATCCCTTTTTGGGGAAATCTTCTCACTCCCCAAGGTGCTTGGAAGGTACTTGTCCTTCCTCCACCTCATGTACCTTTTGGCCATCTCACTTACACCTCATCTCCCCTTAGCCACTTCATGTCAAAATGTGAGGGCTTGTGAGTTCTCAACTCACCATAGCCCTTCATCTTGACCTTGTTGGATGAATCTTGACCGTTGAATTTTCTAGAGAATTCAAATTCTTCTATAAATACCCCCTCTTTAGGGCATTTTCAACACTTTTTGATTTGAGTAACCTCATGCTGTCAATTTATATTCTCAAACATTCACTATTATTTTTCCATCCACTTTGATCATCTTGCACATTCAATCTTGCATCTAGCTACATCAAAAGCCATCCAAGGAGCACACAAATTCATCTAAATCAAGGGCCAACCAAGGAGTCTTCAACAGTAAGGAAGGTATAATTGATTTACGTTTGTATTTCATCTATTTTCCTTGTTTTATTACTCCTTAGGCTAATCATTGAGGTGTTCTTAGTATTTTATCATTTGCATTTTTAGTTATTTTGCACATTAGAGAAAGGTAAAATTCTAAGGTACACACCCTAAAACCATCAGACTTTACAATTTGCTCTGTAACTTCATCTAGACTCAACCAAAAATATCTAACTTGCTAACCC
This sequence comes from Sequoia sempervirens, assembly GCA_007258455.2. Taxonomy (NCBI): domain Eukaryota; kingdom Viridiplantae; phylum Streptophyta; class Pinopsida; order Cupressales; family Cupressaceae; genus Sequoia; species Sequoia sempervirens. The sequence continues at coordinate 153,618 of VDFB02138993.1, forward strand.
GTACTTCTGGCCTTGAAATCCTTCTTATAGGGTGATCCCATAATAGAAGTTTACAATTTTTGGCCAAACTGGTCACTGAAATTATTATTTTTAATTAAATCTTCACATTCGAGCACCTATAGCGGCTAAACTGTGAGGAATTTGAAGATGGTGCAAACTAGAGTCTCATCAAATTTTGTCTGTAGATTTTAAAAATATATTTTTTTAAATTTTTGAAATCAAATTGTACTTCTTTTTCCATCTCCCACAAAAATTGTTTCTTTTCAGAAAACAACATTTTTAAAAAGTGACACACACCGTATAACGCATAACTTTTTTTTCATGAAGGATGCAATTCTAATTCTTTCAAATTTAGATTTGTAACTCTGATATCTAGTGCTTCCACTTGGTTAGATAGTTTTTTATTGAATATTTTTTTCTTAATCAAGTTTCAAAGTCAAACGAATTACAATTCAGACACAGTGCGACCGTATAACGCATAACTTTTTTTGTATATGTCAAAATTTAATTTAATTTTTTTGTTGGATCAAAGACTTCAATATCGGTGCACTTATATTTTTTCAATTTTTTTTTTTGATAATCTTCTATTTTTTCCACATGTGAAGAACAAAAGAAATTCATTTTTCAATGAAAAACCTATGTTTAATAAAACTTAAAAATAAATACATAACAAAACCAAAACATATTAAAATTATATTCATTGGATGAAAGCGATACGAGGAATACCATAATCATTTGAAATAAATTTTAAATGGATTCATTTGATCCCCAAAAGCTAAATCAAAAGTGATTTTTTATCAGCATTTTGATAGGTGTAAAGGAGACGCATTTATAGGTATGGTTTAAAACTAGCGAGGTTCTATCCAAGGGGGTTTGATCTAAGGTGATTTGATCAAACCCTCTTCAATTGGAATCCTTAAAATGGAACTTTTTAAGGCTTAAATCATTATATTTTCTAAAAATATATGATTTCAACTAAAATCTGTTCCTCTCAGGAATTGTAAACCACTATTGTGACAACACCCTATAGAAAAAGGAGGAGCAAACAAGCATTGGGCCAGAAAGCACACGTGTCACTAGCCAATTGGATCACCTTGTACTCTTCATCAGTTAGCCAATGAAAATTAATCACCTCATTCACCTTGACACTATAAGGTTTGTACTTAACTGCCACTTGATTCACTTCTCTTTCAAAAGACTTTGGTGCTAATGATTTTGTCCATATAGTTCACCAGCAAATCATAATCTAAGTTAACCTATTTTTCAGGGTTTTGTAGTCCAAACATGATATAAACTGGCTCTTACACTTTTTGTGATTACTATAGCTTGTGTAATAGACCCCGTGGATACTGTTCTAATTGTAGGATGCATGAATAGGGTGTAGGTTACAACAAAACATGTATGGGAGATCTGATTTTATGAATTTTTATCCATGTGTAGACCTAATGGGTTGTTTCTAAAACACTGAATATAAATGATATACACACACACACATATATGTATGTATATGTATTTTAAATGTAAATGCAAATGCAATTATTGGATGCTCTCCTATAACAATAAATGCAACATATCATTAAAGAAATCTATATCTATGTATATAAATGTGTATTTCTAAATGCAAGTGTAAATGCAAAGAGCATATAGTTTTGTAGTGTTATAGATACAACATATCCATAAATTAATGTAATTGAGATTCTAAAGTATTCAACACATATAATATAAAATCGATCATGTTGAAATTGTTTTCCTATAAACGGTTGGTCTTCTAATCTAGTCTTTGGGCTCTTTTCATCAATCATCCTACCTTAAAACATACCAAAATCTCACAACAATTAGACATAGGAAGATTTAATATGACTTAAAAGGTATTGCCCAGAAAGGGTAAGCTTATGATAGCAACCAAGCCTGAGTACACTCCCTCCCCGTTAACCACTTAGAGATATGGAAATTAAATATAAATTTGTTGCTATTTTTAGTCATGTAGGTGTCCAATAAACCACTTGGTGGTGTTTCCCTTCAATTTTATTTACTTGAATGAAGAGAAAAAGTCCTTTGATTACAATTAGAGAATACATTTGAGGCCTTGGTTGTGTAACTGGTGGACCATAGTCACATTTAACACTTGTTACAAAGTTTGGGAGTTAAAATGTTAAGTAGATTTGATTTGTGATTGACACATTTGGATGTTAGTAACAATAGCTTGCAATCTATCAAGACTTGATTACCTTATAACCTGTGAAATTCTAGCGATGAAATGATAGATTAATCATAATGTCACCTTGGGATCACATTACCATGAAAGAACTTCATCCAACATCTTTATCAGTGTAGATACCACCAAAT
>VDFB02138993.1:167559-191108 GCA_007258455.2 Sequoia sempervirens
GTGAATATGTTAATTAATGAATGTTATATGTTAATGAATGAATGTTATATATTTATTAATGGATGAATGGATGAATGAATGAATGTTATATATGTTATTAATGGATGAATGGATGAATGAATGAATGTTATATGTTATTAATGGATGAATCAATGATTAATGTTATATGATTGGGTATGGGGAATTGAGAGTGATGTGAGGGGGGGTGGGGGAAGCCAAATGAGCTTCCATCATCACGTGGTTGGCCTTGTTAAGTAGAGAATATTAAACTATACTCAAAACAAAGAGAAGCTCAATAAGGTAATGCACTTTTCAATATAAGAAATGCATCATTTGAAGCATCAAACCAATATGCAATCTGTATGTATGATCAGTCGTCAGTCTCTGCAATGGTACATTTCCACGAATATATATATATTTTTAATTTTGCTTCTTCGTCGCAATTTCGACGATAACCACCGACGAATCAACAGAAAGGCTCGACGAAGTTGCTATAGCTGCAACGACGATTTCGTCGTAACTCCCTAAACATTTCGTCGCCCTTCTGATGATATTTCGGTGTTGCTACCACGCTACTCCCTGCCCATTTCATCACACTTTTGATGAACTTTTGGTGTTCTTTTGATGCTACTCCTTGCTATTTTCATTGCAAAGTCGACAAACTTTTCACATTGTTTCGACACTACTACTTGCCCATTTTGTTGCAATTTTGACAAAATTTTGGTGTTCTTCCGACACTACTCCTTGCTAATTTCATCGCAAATTTAATGAACTTTTGGTGTTGTTCCGACGCTACTACTTGCCTATTTCATCGCACATTCGACTCACTTTTGGTGTTCTTTCGACGCTACAACTTTATTATTTTGTCACTATTTTGACGAACATCCTTTGTTGTTTCCACACTACTACTTGCCCATTTCGTCGAACCAATGACGAACTTCTGGTGTAATTCGTCAGTGGATAAACAAAGTTTTCGTCGATATTCCGTCAAAATCCTGAGGTATTTCATGATGCCGTCAACCGACGATTCTTCGCCGTTATTTCGACATTTAATTTTTTGTCAACCTTGCGATGAAAAAATAGCGACAGAAAGATTTTCGCCATTGCGTCACTCTTCCGACAAAGATTTTTCGAACGACCGATGAACACCCATCAAAAAATGGTGTCAAATCCAGTAGTGACACAAAGGGGTTGTTAGGGTAACCCATGGAAGAGTTTCCTAAACAAGTGATAATATAATTAATGAACTAGTAGGTTTGGGTAGATAAACACTACGCAAGATTAATTATGAGCCTCACCCATACTGTTAGTGCTTTCACAAATTAAGGATGGGATGAGAAGACCTGGTTGGTAAGATCATTGCCTTGTCCTCACAAAAGGTAAGTGGTCCCACATGAGTCACCCTATGGAGCGACCGCCTTAAGATAAGAAGCTCAGATAACCATAGATGGAGGTAGTACCTTGTGATAGGTTGGTTGGCTAATCCATGTCAGGCCATGCGATGACACTCTCCTATAGTACCCATTTATTTTCCCTTGTTTGGTTGCCTCTGGGAGTGTTGTTTGAATTGTTGATGTTGTTGAAACCTCCAAGTTCTATCTTTTAGTGTTGCACACATTCCTCATGGCTACTTTATTGATGTTAATGAAAGGTGCCCTTATTATTTATTGTTGGTTGATATTGCAATTTCATTTGAATTCTTTGGATCTATTGTTGTTGGCACCTCTTATGGTTACTTAGTGTTGATCTATAATATTGGCATTTGGTTTTGTTGGACTTTTTCATTATTTTGTTGTGGCTTTGTGATGGCAATGTGATGAGTTGTTATCTTATGTTGTTGTTATCCTTGTTGTGGAGTTTGGTTTTCTTTTGGTTCGTTGACTATTTTGGTTGAGGAATAGGGATCTTTCTTGCCAACTCCTAGCATGGGGGGTGGTCTTTTGGGTCCATGTCACAGTCAGGTGGAATGTGTTATGCACCCCATTGGGTCCCCAATCTGAGTTCGTGTCGAGGACTCTACCTTAGTTCTATTGTACCATGTTAGATTATGTAACATTCTTGTATTTGATGTATCTTTTCCTCTACACAACAAGATGCATATGTACTCCTAAAGTGATGTAATGTAATCCTAAAGTAATGCAATGTACTCCTGAAGTAATGTAATGTACTCCTAATGTGAAGTAATGTACTCCTGAAATGACGGTAATGTATTATTTTACCTTTGTAAACCTTATGTGGTAGCTATTATTTCATGTGTTGTATTTGTGGAAATATACTCCACAATTGTCATATTGAACTCAATAAAATTTTATATGCATCTTTTTCATCTATTTTGGTCATGGATGGTTGTATGAACTATCTTTATGTAATTTTGATTCATTTGTAATCATTATGGTTTTAGTATAGGATTTCGTGATGCCATCTAGTGTACCCCAAAGGACGTAATGGTCCTTGTAATTGTATAATTGCCTTATATGTAATATATGTTCATGTTCCTACTTATGTTTAATTTTTCTCTTAAAAAAAAAAATTTGCAGTAATTTGTCAGTTGGATTTGTCCTTTGGGGTTCACACGGCGGGGTGTCACATCAATGACAACACTAACTATTCATACTTGTAACAATCTCCCCTTTTGTCATTGATGGCAACAGATGATGTGAAAAACCACCAACAACAAACACAACAACTCTAATCACCAACACACTACTCCATACCAACTCTTTCTCTTTTCCATGTCACATCCCCGTAAACAGGCCATCTCCCAAGGACCTTATGTGGTGAACACAAAATAAAAATACTATAACTAAAGAAGCACACAACCAATAAAGAGGAGATGCATTAATGATGGAGACAACCCAAATTAAGAGGGTAAGGGATGGTTGTGCATAAGTGTGGTGTAAATGAAATGAAAGGGGGTGGGTGTCATTAAATGAGCATGGCCACCCATTTCTTCTGATGGAAAGACAAGTAACGTAAAAAAAATAGAAGCAATAGGGAGAGAGGAAGGAATGTGTGGCAAAATGCGCAAGGAATACTTCAAAACCCTCACGAGCCCCTTAACTGCTCATTCAAGTTCGAGTGGAGGAGAGAAGGGAATAAATGTTGCAGTAACAAAAGAGTATGGAGAGATTAATGCAAATAAAATGTTGGCTAATTAGAGGCACAAATAGGAGGTTAGATAATGACAATGGTATTCCTCTTCTTTCTAGTTTCATGGCTATAAAAACCACCTTTTTTCCTTTTGTTTTATGGGTTTTATATTTGAACTTGGAGTTTTGAGCTCACACTAAACAAGCTAAAGAAATGAACAAAAAGCAATGGGTATGGACAAAGAAGGAGAAGAAACGGGTATTGGTATCAATATGGGAACAGGATACTCTGAAACTAATAATAACACCAATGCTCAACAACAAGAACATCCAAGGAACCGATGAATTAGGGAGAGTAAGGTATGAGGAAGAATATTTGCAAGAGGAGATAAACCACAAAGTGAGGGAGAAGGAGAGAATGGTGGGAGATAGAGAGAATACAACAAAATAGGAGAGACTAGTTAGATGGAAGATAAGAGGAAGTAAAATGCAAAAAATAGCAGGATATGCGTCTAGAAACACAAAGGGAGAGAAAGGGGCATGGGAAAGGAGGAATCACATGGGAAAGAAAGGAAGTGAGTAGCAGAGGAAGGACGTGCACAGTTATGGAAAGGAAATATGGTCTTAAGGAATGCAAAGAGTGCAGGATATGCACAAGATGGATATGTTGAAAAGGCCTTAAATTTTTTTAATCAAATGCAATTGGTAGGTTTAAATCCAAATTCCACATCCATTTTCCACATCATCCCTAACTATGCCATAATAAGAGCCCTTGAACAGGATCGTGAAAGAAAAAGGGATAGATGAATTATGGGGAAAAGAGAGAGAATACAAAATCTATGTGAGAAAGAAATGATTTGTTTGAAAAAGTGTGTCACATATATCATAGTTTTAGGATATGCACCAAATCGATTTCTTGAAAGGGCTTTAGCAACTTGTGAGCACAAGCAAGTGGCAAGTGTCAAGCCAAATTCAATAATTTTTGCCAACATTGTCCCTCTGTGCTACTGTGAGAGTGTAAAGAAGGGTATGGACATTTGGTGAAGTATACAGGATAAAGGGATTTTCGATGGCATAGGGATTCCCATCAGATAAGTTCCTTCCCTTTACCTTGTTCTTGTGTAGGGAAATAATTTATGGTTAATGCTTGAGCTTGATTTACACTAGTAGTTGATCTTAAGAATAATATTGGTGCAAAATGGAAGTAATAAAGCTCTTGTTTGTACTACACATACACCTAGATGTGCTTCGGTGTCATAGATTGTAGTTAGTCACATAGATGCTTGTAGGTATATGCCTAAGTGTGCCCCCTTACAGGTCTATATACAAATAGACATATTGTATTTTGTTTCTTCAAGGGAGTTATATGTAATGGGTCACATTGTTAGCCCTAAAGTAAACATATTAGTCACTATGCAATTTGTTGTGGTTGAGATTTCATATTTTGCAAATATATATTTTGAAACATTGGCATAGGAATTATTAAGAAAGGCATGAAAACCTTAAAAAAATGATAACCCTTGATAACTTTAGAATATATTTATATCATAATAAATAAAGCTATGATATTCAATGGATTGTGATAATCCATTTTAAATAATCTATAAAAACTTGGTTATGAGAGAATTAGGGGTGGGTTGTTAAAGTCTGCATGTATTAGTGGGAAATATTTTGATATATTAAACTTGGTATATTTATATATTATTTATTTAATTGGTGCCTAAATCCATTGTTATTTATATCCTTCTAAAGTGTTTGACATAAGATATGATCATTACGATTTTTGAATTTTAAATGGTGAGGACTAATCGTTGAGTTTGAAAGACCTTACATGCATAGTGTGTTGTGACTAATAGCTTGGTAGTTACATAATAATTTAAGGAATGATGGCTTCATTAGTGGCGCTATAACCATGCTTTATTAAACATATCTTTAATGTTGGAATTTGGTGCTTTGATAATCCATTGATATCATGGAAAATTCTTTACATGACCACAACCTCTTAAAAATAATAACTTTGACATGAGAATTATTATACAAATGAATGAAGGATATTAGAGCTATATTAAAGCACAATATGATTGTATACTAAATGGAAGGTAACTATCATTTAGATTGATTATGATAACAAATAAACCTAGGAGATTATGCTATCCAACATCTTTTGAGACCTCATTGAAGACCATCATGGTCATAGTATAAATAAATTAGCCAATCTAAGAACTAGACTATTATAATAATGCAAGGTTGCACCATAGAGTAAAGGAAATTAGAAGATCAAGAATAATATTATGGGTTATGATCTCATAAATCGGTCCAATATATATATATATAGTGTTTCCAACTTTCTTAAGTAAGATTCAATCATTGATTAAACTAAAACTAGGTTATAAACACTATTGGAAGTTCTTCAAGATATACATTGAACCCTTTACTATAAGAACCTTTATATTGGATCTGTTAGGTATGGAAGTAGGGGTTGGTGGAAACCAAAGTAATTTCCATTTAAAGTAATAAACCAAGCCACTAGGTTAATAAGACATCCCTTTGTGATGTCCAAGTTGATTTACAAATAAGGAAGGTGGTGAAGTCTAAGTAAAGATCTTGATGTCTTTTGATGGAAGTGCTATAATTTAGATTGCTAAATTGGGGTTGGTGTTGGAATTCCCTACTTGTCAACATTCACTATTAACTATTGGGAATCATTTAAAGTAACCTTGTTGTAATAAGACATAATAGTTAATTAAACCTTTGGATATTCAAGTTGGATTAGGAATAATAATGGGCTGAGTTTAATTCGAGACCTTGATGTACTTAAAGAGAAGTGAAGCCTTAGGTTATGGGAACTTATGCGTAGGTATCCTTGAGAGACTTTGCAAGGAGAACTACGCATGACTTTGACATGTTTGGATGTGGGAACATAGGTGATCCTTGGGTGAAGGACATCCCCAAGACTTCAAGTCCTTAGGGGGAGGGTTTAGGGTGATAACTCCAAGGGTTGGGGTTGTTCTTAGATGGTTTTATCTTTCCTCATCCATAAGCTCTGGTTTGAGACTGAATGGGTACCAAATGGATAAGATCAAATTAAGGTTACTTAATAACTTATATTTAATACATAATGTACCTCTAAATACTAATTTAAATGGAGCAATGGAGACTATGTAATTCAACTCCATATGTATGTGTTTATGTATAGGCCCATGTAGCTGTGGATTGAGATTGTGATTCATGTTATGTATGACCCACCCAAGAGTAAACCTCCAGGATATTTGAGTAGTGACAGGCAGTTATTGGACCGTGCTAATGACTAATGTCTGGTCTACTGCTAGGGATTAGTCAACATTCACCTGGTTCACAGAGGTGAAGGTAGCATACTACCTCAATTATGATATGGTCATGGAGGTTGCACAGGTAGGGACCCATCCATGTGGGTAACAAGAATTTGGGGCTAACCAAGTATTGAGAAGGTTCACTAGCTGTCATTGGTAAGCACAGAAGTGACTGATGCCAAGTGTTACCCAAGATTGTGAAGATACCTGACAATTTCACTAAGATCACAAGGTGGTATATGTCAGGAGCTACTTCTTCTAGGGTGGATAGACTTGTTGTCAGTGGCCTATAGGAGATTTAAGTCAGAATCCACTGGGTTTGGTAGGTTCATTGCTCGAGGAAACCTTTGGGATGGTGGATAGACCCGCGGTGTAGTATGGGATGCACTGAATCCCCTCCCAGATGTTAGACTATATACTTAGCCTTGTGGGGTTAAAGAGAGACCCATAATGTAGTATGGGATGCAACGAATTCTCTTCCCATTTTTCCAATGGTGCAGAAGACTGGAGGAAAGGATGTACCCATGGTGTAGTGCACAATGCATCAATATTCTTTCTATTTGGGATGCATTATGGACATCTATTAGCCATTGTGATGTGTTAGCTAGTGTGTTTTGTTAACTAGCTAGTGTCGGTGTGATGTATGTTGGGGCTCATCACTATGTATTTGTGATGCATGCTAGAGTTCATTATTGTGTATTTGTGATGTGTGGTTAAAGCTTGTCACTATATTTGTGATATATGCTAGAGCCAATCACTAATATAAATGTGATATGTGTATGAGATAATCATTGTTGTAATTGTGATGTTCACATGCTAATCATCATTATTCTTATGATTTGTGTATGATCCAGTCATTGTTATACCAGTGACGTGTACAAGCTTGTCAATGTGTGTATATGGGGGTATGCTCATGACTTACATTGTGTATGATCTTTGGGATTATGGTATGATATGCCTCTTGTGAATATTGTGAATGTTTGTACACTAATGCTTGGTAATGTTTGGTATGGACCCAACACTTTATGGAAATATTATTATCATTATATTATAATTGACTATGTTGATAGATTACCTATTCTAAATTAATAGTTATGAGTTAAGGGTGAGATAATAGATCTCATACTAGAGGTGAGATTGAACTCCCTTTATATTATTGGGGCGAATTATGATGCCTCTGATTCCCACGAGGGGATACATAGGTAGGCTCATCATGAACCCTCGATGCTTAGGTCATAGGTCTAGGAATGAACCTAGTTGTGTGAGCTTAACACCTTTAGTGTGACGTTTATTGTCGATGCCATGGTGTATGTTGAATTATTGAAATTAACACTTCTAATCTATATGGAAAATGATTGGTTGGTTAAGCTGGTAGTTGATGCTAATTGAAAAAAATTGTTGTGCTTGAGATGGGGATTTTATAGTGGTATTAGAGCAACCAGGCTCAAACATTGGACCTATGAAGCTCACTTGACTCTAGGTTATGTTGTCATACACTACCAACCAACCATAACCAAGTTGATCACTTGATATGTACATAAACATTTTCAATATCTTAAAATGACTCTTAAGCTTTTAAGAGTAGATGATTAGTCTTAACCAAGGAATCCTTGATGGGTGGAAAGGGAAAATTGGATATATGAACTATAAAATGGTAAATTAGAGTGCGTAGTAGAAGGTTGAGTATTTGATGATTTCTAGTTCTCCTAACTCCCTTGTCGGATTTGGTTTCACCCCTTGTTATGTGGAAAATTTCATGGCACAATTAAAACTATTAAGAAATCTCCTCATGGTGTAAGTATGGATGGATAGGCGCGTAAAATGCAAAGAACTTAAGAAGGCATATTTTGGAGGGGTTAACTAGTAATTTTCTATACCTAATGGTATACTATTGACCTCTCCTAAGAAAAATCAGTCTGTAAATTCAAAATGAAGGATTAGATTAAGCAAAAATGCTTACTTGAGGGTATATTTTTGGTATGCACCCACTTGCATCCTATAAAAAACTCACTCTAAAATTGGTCAAATTACTAAAAGGGAACCCCTTGAGAGGCAAGGATAAGGGGTTCAAAAGCAATTAACTTGGCTAGTAACCCAATTTTTTTAATAAATTATCAAATGCAACTTTATAATAAGCTAGGATGGCTTATCCAGAGGGGGGAAGGATGTCAATCCTTGTAAATAGGCCATCTCCCGAGGGCCTTATGTGGTGAACAAAAAATAAATATAATATAACCAAAGAAGCACAAAACCAATAAAGAGGAGAGGAATTAATGATGGAGACAACCCAAATTAAGAGGGTAAGGCATGGTTGTGCATAAGTATAGTGAAAACAAAATGAAAGGGGGTGGGTGTCATTAAATGAGCATTACCGCCCATTTCTTTTGATGGAAAGACATGTAACATAAAAAATAAAGAAGCAATAGGGAGAGAGGGAGGATTGTGTGGAAAAATGTGCAAGGAAGACTTCAAAACCCTCACAAGCCCCTTAATTGATCATTCAAGTCCAAGTGGAGGAGAGAAGGGAAGAAATGGTGTAGAAACAAAATAGTATGGAGAGATTAATGTAGATAAAATGGTGGCTAATTAGAGGTGCAAATAGGAGGTTAGATAATGACAATGGAACTCTTCTTCTTACTGCTTTTATGGTTGTAAAAACCACCTTTTTTCCTTTTGTTTTATGGTTTTTATATCTGAAGTTGGAGTTCTAAGCTCACACTGAACAAGCTGAAGAAAATAATAGAAAGTAATGGGTACAAACAAAGGAGAATAAATGAGTATTGGTATCGATATGGGAATGGGATATTCAGAAATTGCTAATGACACCAATGCTCAACAAGAAGAGCATTGAAGGAATTTGCGAATCAAGGAGAGTAAGGTATGGGGAAGAAGATTCAAGGGAGGAGATAAACCACTGAGTGATGGAGAAGGAGAGAATGGTGGGAGATGGAGAGAACAAAAAAAAATATGAGAGACTAGTCATATGGAAGATAGGAGAAGAAAAATACAAAAAATAGTAGGATATGTGCATAGAAACACAAAGGAGAGAAAGGGTTGTGGGAAAGGAGGAATCACACAGGAAAGAAAGGTAGTGAGTACTAGAGGAAGGATGTCCACAGTCAGGGAAAGGAAACATGGTCTTAGGGAATGGGAAGAGTGAAGATATGCACAAGATGGATACATGGAAAAGGCCTTAGAAACTTTTATTTAAATGCAATTGGTAGGTTTAAAGCCAAATTCTACATTTGTTGTCCACATCATCCCTAACTATTTCATAACAAGAGCCCTTGAATAGGCTCATGAAAGAAAAAGGGATAGATGAATTATGGGGAAAGGAGAGAGAATACAAAATTTGTGTGAGAAAGAAAGGATCTGTTTGAAAAAGTGCATCACATATACCATAGTTGCAGGATATGCACCAAATCAATTTCTTGAAAGGGCTTGAGAAACTTGTGAGCATAAGCAAGTGGTAGGTGTGAACCCAAATTCGATAATTGTTTCCAACATCGTACCTCTATGCTACAATGAGAGTCTAAAGAAGGGTATGGACATTTGGTGAAGTATATATAGGATAGAGGGATTTTCAATGGCATAGGCATCCCCATCATATAAGTTCCTTCCCTTTACCTTGTTCTTGTGTAATGAAGTAATTTATGGTTAATGCTTGAGCTTGATTTACATGAGTAGTTGATCTTAAGAATAATATTGGTGCAAAATGGAAGTAATAAAGCTCTTGTTTATACTACACATAAACCTAGATGTGCTTCAATGCCATAGATTGTAGTTAGTCACATAGATGCTTGTAGGTATATGCCTAAGTGTGCCCCCTTACAGGTCTATATACAAATAGACATATTGTATTTTGTTTCGTCAAGGGAGTTATATGTAATGGGTCACATTGTTAACCTATAAGTAAACATATTATTCACTATGCAATTTGTTGTGGTTGAGATTTCATATTTTGCAAATATATAGTTTGAAACAAGGACATAGGAATTAATAAGAAAGGTATGACAACCTTAAAAAATGAATGATAATCCTTGATAACTTTAGAATATATTTCTATCATAATAAATAAAGATATGATATTCAATGGCTTGTGATAGCCCATGGTTTTAAATAATCTATAAAAATATGGTTATGAGAGAATTAGGTGTTGGTTGTTAAAATTTGCATGTATTAGTGGGAAATTTTTGATAAATTAAACTTGGTTTATTTATATATTATTGATTTAATTGGTGCCTAAATGCATTGTAATTTATATCCTTCTAAAGTGTTTGAGATATGATCATTACCATTTTTGAATTCTAAATGGTGAGGACTAACCATTGAGTTTGAAAGACCTTACATGCATAGTGTGTTGTGACTAATAGCTTGGTAGTTACATAATAATATAAGGAATGATGGCTTCATTAGTGGCGCTATAACTATGCGTTATTAAACATATCTTTAATGTTGGAATTTGATGCTTTGATAATCCATTGATATCATGGAAAATGCTTTACATGACCACAACCTCTTAAATATATTAAACTTGATATGAGAATTATTATATGAATGAACAAAGGATATTAGAGCTATATTGAACCACAATATGATTGTATACTAAATGGAAGGTAACTATCATTTAGATTGATTATGATATTGAGATTATGATAGCGAATAAACCTAGGAGATTATGCTATCCAAAATCTTTTGAGACCTTACTGAAAACCATCACGGTCATAGTATAAATAAATTAGCCAATCTAAGAACTAGACTATTATAATAATGCAAGGTTGCACCATAGAGTAAAGGAAATTAGAAGATCAAAAATAATATTATGGGTTATGATATCATATATCGGTCCAATATATATAGTGTTTCCAACTTTCTTAAGTAAGATTCAATCATTGTGTGGACAAATATTTTTGCATCCTAATGCTCTCTGACACTTCTAGGGTTTTTCACCTAAACGGAGAGAGATGGGCCAAAATGGGAAATGTCCTCATTCAAGATTAATGTAATAGGGATGTAATATTCCTAAATGTAAAGTACTAATGTAGTAAACTGAGAAGGAAAGATGGTTATTAATGTAAAACCTAAGAAATATGAAGTGTTGGAAAACACACCGTGAGATGGAAAAACTCCTAAAAATGCAAGTAAATGATGAAATAACTGAAAAAGACTAGAGAGGTGTACCTAGAATATGAAATATGATGTGGAGAGATTCTAGAATCCTAAAAAATTAATTGAAAATGTTGATTGGGACACTTACACCAAGCTGGATGACTTAGTCTTAGTGTTGGGAAAACTGCTCAGAAACCCGTTTCAGCCAAATGGGTATCCAAATCTACAAAAAAAATTAAAAAATAGGTTTAGTGAGACTAAGTCATTACTATTGGTTACTTAGTCCACTTTTGAATTTCTAAATATTCAAAAGTGGAAACGAAAGCCCTCGGTCTGCATTTCGGTTCCTCACAGGTGTCTTCTTTTAAAAGTTTAGTTTTCGGGCCTTAAAGTGACTTTTAGTTGATATTTTGGCTTTGCAAGCAAGGAGAGATCTTTAACAAGTCTTCAACCTAATCTTCCTAAATCTGGAAACACACAATGAAAGAGATAGAAATGTTGAATGTTAGGGCATGGGGGTATGCCTTGGTCAAATCCCTTTTAGCTAATTAAACCAAAATGAAGAAACAAAGTAATGAAGCATGAAACAATGGAGTTAGTACCTTTCCATGATGATTGATCTTGATTTTCTGTAGCAATAGTTGAAGAATATGCCCTTGAATTCCTTAGGAAGCTATCTTGATGACTTGGAATGATAAAACCCTAGCTTGCTTGAGAAAATGATGAAGATAAATGATGAAAGAAAGAGAAGTGAATGAATTAGGTCAAATTAGAGGGAAAAACCCTATATTTATACACAATTATGCCTTAATTCCTGAAAATACCTCATCATAGGTTGACCTTAGGTCTTAAGGAATAAAAAACCAAAAGAAATTTAAATTTATTTTGACTTTTGAGCTAAATGGGACTAAGTCGCCACTAGTGGCGACTTAGTCCACTTAGGTATTTTTAAGTGGATTTTGGGAATTGTAATAATTTAAACAATGTTTATCGGGTTCTTCTTCAACAAGACACTTAAGGTTTGTAAATGTATAAAGGGGCCATTAGAGCATAAGAAAGGTGTAAATATTGATGAAAAGCATAGGAAAGTATGAAAGTTTGTTACAAGACTCTACAACACTTTGAAATAGGTCTTGGTAAGGTTATTTAGTGAATTATGATATATGGTCTTAGAAAACTGTGAAGATGTGTTACAACAACTTACAACACCTTTACAAGACATCAATAAATGCATTTTATTCATTTTGCAAGGGCCCAAGACCTAATGTGGATGTGTAAAACACCTCACAACATCAAATCAAGGCCTCATTAAGTTCAATTTATCATCAAATATTCCCAAATCAAGCAAGGAAAAAGGAATACTTTTTTATGTGTCCACACATTAATTAAACTAAAAAGAGGTTATAAACACTATTGGAAGTTCTTCAAGATATTCATTGACCCCTTTACTATAATAACCTTTATATTGGATTTATTATGTGGATTGCATATGGAAGTAGGGGTTGGTGGAAACCAAAGTAATTCCATGTAAAGTAATAAACCAAGCCCCTAAGTTAATAAGAAACCCCTTTAGAATGTCCAAGTTGATTTACAAATAAGAAGGTGGTGAAGTCTAAGTAAAGACCTTGATGTCTTTTGATGGAAGCGCTATAATTTAGACTTTCTAAATTGGGGTTGGTATTGGAATTCCCTACTTGTCATTATTCACTATTAACTATTGGGAATCATTTAAAGGAACCTTCTTGTAATAAGACATAATAGTTAATGAAATGTTGGGATATTCAAGTTGGATTAGGAATAATAATGGGCCAAGTTTAATTCAAGACCTCGATGTACTTAAAGAGAAGTGAAGCCTTCGGTTATGGGAACTTGTGCTTATGTATCCTTGAGAGACTATGCAAGGAGAACTATGCGCTACTTTGACCTGTTTGGATGTGGGAATGTAGGCGATCCTTCGATGAAAGATGTCCTTATGAATTCAAGTCCTTAGGGGGAGGGTTTAGGGTGATAAATCTAAGGGTTGGGGTTGTTCTTAGATGGTTTTATCTTTCCTCCTCCATAAGCTCTGTTTTGAGACTTAATGGGTACCAAATGGGTATAATCAAATTAAAGTTACTTAATAACTTATATTTAATACATAATGTGCCTCTAAATACTAATATAAATGAATCAATGGATTTAACAACTTTATAATTGGTATTTGAATATATGTAAAACCCATCTCGTGTTGGTTCCATGTATCTCTTATGTGACTATGTAATTCAACTCCATATGTATGTGTTTATGTATAGGCCCGTGTATCTATGGATTGAGATTGTGATTCATGTTATGTACGACCCACCCAAGAGTGAACCTACATGATATTTGAGTAGTAACAGGTAGTCATTGGATCATGATAATGATTAATGTCTGGGCTACTACTAGGTATTAGTCAACATTCACCTAGTTCACGGAGGTGAAGGTAGTAGGCTACCCTGGTTATGATATGGTTGTAAAGGTTGCATGGGTAGGGACCCATCCGTGTGGGTAATGATAATTCGGGGCTAACCATGTATTGAGAAGGTTCACTAGCTATCACTGGTAAGCACGAAAGTGACCAATTCCAAGTGTTACCCAAGACTATGAAGAAGATAGTTGAAAATATCACTAAGGTCACAAGGTGGTATATGTTGGGAGCTACTTCTTCTAGAGTGGACAGACTTGTCACTGGCGGCCGATAGGCGATTGAAGTTAGAATCCACTAGGTTTGGTAGGTTCACTACTCAGGGAAACCTTTGGGATGGTGGACGGACCCACTGTATAGTATGGGATGCATTAAATCCCCTCCTAGTTGTCAGACTATATACTTATCCTTATGGGGTTGAAGTCAGACCCGTAGTGTAGTATGGGATGCACTAAATCCTCTTCCCATTTGTCCAATGGTGCAAAAGATGAGAGGAAAGGATGGACCCACCGTGTAGTGTGCAATGCATCAATATTCTTTCTATCTAGGATGCATTATGAACATGTATTAGCCATTGTGATGTGTTAGCTAGTGTGTTTTGTTAACTAGCTAGTGTGGATGTGATGTATGTTGGGGCTCGTCAGTATGTATTTATGATGTATGCTAGAGCTCATTATTGTGTATTTGTGAAGTATGGTTAGAACTTGTCATTGTGTATTTGTGATATATGCTGGATCCAATCACTAATATAGATGTGATATGCATATGAGACAATCATTGTTGTACTTGTGATGTTTGCATGAGCTAATCATCATTATACTTATGAGTTTTGTATGATCCAATCATTGTTATACTAGTGACGTGTATGAGCTAGTCAACTCCTGTGTATGGAGGTGTGCTTATGATTTACATTTTGTATGATCTTTAGGATTATAGTATGATATGCCCCTTGTGAATATTGTGGATGTTTGTACATGAATGCTTGGTAATGTTTGGTATGGACCCAATGCTTGATGGCAAGATTGTTATCATTATATTATAATTGATTATGTTGATAGCATATCTATTATAAATTAATAGTTATGGGTTAAGGGTGAGATAATAGATCTCATACAAAAGGTGAGATTGAAATCCCTCTATCATTATGGGGCAAACTATGATGCCTTTGATTCCCACGAGGGGACACATAGGTAGGTCCATCATGAACCCTCGAGGCTTAGGTCATAGGTCTAGGAATGAACCTAGTTGTATGAGATTAACACATTTGAGTGCAAGAATATAAGTTTGATGTTGATTGTCGTTACCATGGTTTATGTCGAGTTATTGAAATTAACACTTCTAATATATATGGAAAATGCTTGGTTGGTTAAGCTGGTAATTGATGCTAATTGAAAAAAAATATTGTTGTTCCCAAGATGGGGATTTTACATTCCACTTTTACTTTCGATCACCAACACACTACTTCATACCAAATCTTTCTCTTTTCCACTTTTACTTTCTCCCCCCCTTAGCTTACTACTCTCCTTTTTCACATTATTCTCTCTCCTTCTCAACTGGATCTTTCCTTTTTTTCACATCACTCTTTCTCCCCCTTTGACATATGGAAAAGGATGACACATCTCTCTCTCACTCTCCCCCTTTAACATTAATCATACTTGTACCTTCTCACCACCGCTTTACAATATCTTTTCCTTTTACTTCTCTATATGCCCCCCCTAAGGTGAACACAACAAATTGTACCAACTAGCAACCACTATGCATATCCTTTGACACAGTTGACAAAGGAAAACACCAACCTCCACTAGTACTTGCTCCCCCTGATTGCAACAACCAACAATTCCACTACCTACTCCCCTTGAGAGGTAGCCACTAGCATCAGTCCAAAACAAAGAATGAATCTTTAAATCCATTGGACTAATGGATATCCTTATGCATCTAGTTTAAAGGAGGGATAATAACCCCTAACTTCTATCAGAGATACTCAAAAGTATCCTTAAGAAGAGCTTAGTAAATATATCAACAACTTAATACTTTGTAGGCACATAATCTAGCTTCACCTCATTGTCTACAAACTTCTCTCTCAAAAAAGTGATACTAGATTGAGATATGTTTTATCCTTGAGTGCATTGCCAAATTCTTTGAAATGTTAACAACACTTGTATTGTCACAGAAAATATAAATTTTTTCATCATATACCACTCTAATATCCTTCAAGGTTTGGGTATGTGCACGATCATCATGGAAAAAATAGGCCCTTAAGTGGTGAAAAATTCAGAAAAATTAGAGTTAGGCAACTTGACATAAAAATTTGAATAAGTTATCTATATTATTTCAAAAATATGTAAGAATAGAATTTGTAGAAAATTGACTGTAGTTTCTAAACTACTAGGTTTATTTAAAAGAAAAATCTATTTGGTGAAAATTTAAAATTTCAATGTATTAGTACTTAAATTTTAGGGAAAAAATAAGGTGTCTGTCTGACCACCCTAACCACAATAAAATGATAATATTTTCTTATAATATTTTAAATATAATTAGATGACTCATGTCCCGATGTGATGCATTTTTTTCAAGTAAATAATTAATTATGAATTTTTTATTACAACTTTTAAAAAAATAAAAAACGCGTATGTCTGACCACCTTAACTTGGTCAAAACTTCAAGAAATTCATTTTTTAAAAAATCTTATAGTATGCAAAGCATAGAATGTGACACATGTTTTGGATTCGAAAAATGTGATACTGTTTGAAAGCTATAGATGTTTTTCAATCAGCCTATCAATTAGGAATTTAGTTGTAATTCAAATAGAAAATGAATAATAATTATTTATTAAATTCAAAGTAAAGCATAATTTATTGTGGTGGAAAGCTGAGAATCTCCTTTAAAAACCCTTTTTGTTTCATCAATTTTGGGTAAAAAAAGTCGTTAGCCACATACCCTACACATACCCATCATATCACCAATTTTTGGCTTATCATGATCTGCACATACCCATTTTTCACATCCATAATGTTTGTGTGTAGCAAGATGCTACTGCAATGTATTCTACCTCTAAAGTAGATAAGGAAATTGAATCTTGTTTCTTGCTTAGCCAAGACACTAATTTGCATCCAAAAAGGAATACACCACCACTTTTACTTTTCTTGTCATCCACACAACCTGCCCAATCTACATCTATATAAGTACTCAAGTCACTATTGCAACATGTGACTTTCTAGGATCTTCTTGAAATTTAGCCACAAGACAAACTGCATGCATGATATTCAGTCTAGCAGCAATTAGAGATAGCAGTCCTCCAACCTTAGGAGATTCATCATTCATTCTCATCTTGCAACTAGTAACCATAGGTGTACATATCGGTTTAGAGTCTTCCATTCCAAACTTCTTCAACATTTCCTTGACACACTTTGATTGTAAAATGAATATACCTTTTTTTGGCTGATTGATTTGTAGTCCAAGGAAGAAATTTATCTCCCCAAATATTGAAATTTCAAACTCATTTTTCATCTCTTTTGTAAATCTCTTGCACATTGTTTCATTTCCTCCAAAGAGTATACCATCAACATACTCAACCACAATCAAGATTTGATCTTTTTCAAATTTGAAATAAAGATCACTATCTATGGTACCTTTATTAAATCCTTGTTGTAGCAAATACTTGTCCAACCTTGCATACCAAGCTTTGAGATCTTGCTTCAATCCAGAAAGTGTCTTCTTTAATCTATAGACCTATCCAATTTCACTTCTACCTCATTGTTCTTGATTCATAACAATTAGGTTTCATCCATGCCTCTTCAGGAGCCACCACTATCTTTATAACCCAAATTGAGAAAAAGAGTGAACTTGGGGAGAAGTGTTTGATTCAAATGAATTGATATGTGTTTTTTTTTATCTCTAATGGTGCAATGAAAAAATTTATTCATTGTAGCACAACTACAAAAAAAATCTATAAAAATCACAAATAGCCTACAATCTTGAAACTTTGATAGCTTGGCCTCCTATTATCTGATTTGGATTAACTAAAAGACAAAACTAACTTTCTTGGATTTTTTTGATACAACGAAGAGCGTAGCTTCACTCTACCATTCACTTAAAATAAAATACTTGCAAATATAACATTCCAAAAAGATGAAACCCTCTATGAGAAAAATCCCAACAATGAGAAAAAGAACTAGCTTATTAGATCCAAACAAGGTATGATACCATGTAATATTTTAGAATTGACCCTTAAAGCTCCCAAGACCCCTGGCAATCAAACTAATTACCACCAAATTTTATATACTAAAGATGAAGTAAACAACACAAGTGGGTATAGATTGGCATTCATTTCCTTCTCATTCCTTTATTAAAAGAAAATATAGTTATTTAAAGTCTCTTGGATAGATGAATCATAATGACAAGTGTAAAAGAGGGGTTGAGTTAACTTCATAGAAGAGAGGAGCTAACTCAATAAATAGAGATAGTGGTGGCTCTTGAAGAGGCATGCATGACACCTAATTGCCATCAATCAAAGAATGATGAGGTAGGGGCGAAACTATATTACCTTCAATTAGAAATAGTATATCCTTATAGCTACTCAAAAATGAAACACATTACATAATTAAAGTGCAATAAAATAATACAGCAACATAACCAATATTAAATTCATTCCCAAAACTAAGAATCTATAGCTCATCATCAATTTATTATCCATGTTTCATATACAATTCTTGCCAAAGCTTTTACTCTACATATTCATTGAATTTTCCGCCTTTTCACTATGCAACCATCACAAACAAGCTTCATAAAAATACACTACTATTTTGAACAATATCATTGTCATCCCAAAAAATGAAATAGACGAAAACATATTATAAATATGTATTTATTAATTAATTGAAATTCATATATATATATATATATATATATATATATATATATATATATATATATAATACAAGTTTAAGGTGGTTTGGTTATGAGTGGTGTTTGGTGATGTAAACGGTAAAATTATGATGCTCGCTAGGTGATGGTAGGGACTTTTGAATGAAATATGAGGAAATTAGAATGAATGGGTGGATTGAAGATGATTGCGAAGAATGAGTAGGGATTTAGAATGGTTAAACAAAGATTTGAAATGATAAGACGGAGGTTTAAACTGATCAAATGGAGGTTTTGGGACGCTTGGAGTGACGAAACGGAGGCTCTGGATGATGAGATAATGGTTGGGAATGATTAAATGATATTTTAAAGGCTAAACGGATCCAAATGGGGTGATTTCGAGTGTTCAGGAGGGAAAATCCGCCCCTCTGCAGCAAAAATCATGGGCGTTGACAACTTTCTATAGTAAATCAAGGGCGCTTCCACCTTTCTGCAGCAAAATAGGGGGCACTTCCACCTTTCTGTAGTAAAATAGGGGTGCTTCCGCCTTTCTACAGCAAAACAAGGGGTGCTTCCGCCTTTCTGCAGCAAAACAGGGGGTGCTTCTGCCTTTCTGCATTAAAACAGGGGGCGCTTCCGCCTTTCTACAGCAAAAACAAGGGCGCTTCCGCCTTTCTGTAGTAAGACAGAGCTTGGTTTTGATGGTAATGGCTATGGCAAGGACTCAAAATGATAAAGTAAGGCCAAAGTATCAAAGATTTCACAGATTTTTTTCACAAGAAAACACTTCAAGCAAGCACAATCCTATGATTAATGTTAAGGGTATGGCTAGGCAAGGTCTTAATCTAGGATGCACAAGGCTTTTAGGGAGTCCTCGATATACTCTCGGTACGTGAGGCACAACCGTGAACACCAGCCTGTCACAAGCGTGAGTCAGGAACCCCAGCGAGATACTAAAAGACTCGGACCAACTCTTCACGTCTATCTAGGTATCACCCTAGCTTCGACGCTCCGCCAATTATGACATGATTGGATTGGGGTACAACTTTCGTTCTCCCCCCTTTATATACCCCACCGGTACGCGTGGTTGGAATCATCCCTTGGGGTGATGAAATCCCCAAACAGGTCCCACTAAAAAGAAGACACTAACTACTTCCAACTACTCCTTAGGCTCACACGAAGTGCAAGGGGAAAGTGAAAAAAAATTAATGCCCCCTTGGGTGACACAATAGTAGACAAACACAACAAGCAATAAAGGTTACTTCCCCCTAATTAGACTGTGCAAACAACAAGGATAGTTTTTCAGAAATTTGATCAAATAGATGGCCTTGCAAGCAAACGTTAGCTATCTTCTCCTTCGTTCTTGGTCAATTACACCATAATATGTTGTAGAACGTTAGCAAAAAACACCAATATCCTTGCCAAAATAATGTTAGACGGTTATTACTTGAAAATAGCTAAAAACGAGAGAAAAAATGATGCTAAAATGACTATTTTTCCTTCTAAACTATGTTGTTTTGGGGCACTTTCGCCTTTCTGCAGAAAAATGGGGGCACTTCCACCTTTCTGCAGCAAAAATAGGGGTGCTTCTGCCTTTCTGCAGCAAAACAGAGGGCACTTCCGCCTTTCTGCAGCAAAAACAAGGGCGCTTCCGCCTTTCTGCAACAAAATGTTAGAGGAAAAAGAGCCTTTTAAAAATTAAAAAAAGGCGTATCTGCCCCATTGTAGGAAACTTTATCAGATTTTTGAAAAAACAAAGTTGTATGCCCTACTGCAAGGAAGTGTTAGAAAAGATCTTCTAAGCAAAATGACATATACACCTAATTGCAGCAAACTGTTAGAAAAAAAAAAAAACAAATTTTCAGATATAGGGCACTTCCGCCTTTCTGCAGCAGAAACAGAGGGCGCTTCCACCTTTCTGTAGCAAAACAGAGGGCGCTTCCGCCTTTCTATAGTAAATCAGAGGGCACTTCTGCCTTTCTACAGTAAAGCAGAGGGCGCTTCCACCTTTCTGCAGTAAAAACAAGGGCGCTTCCACCTTTCTGCAACCTTTTCCTACAAAATACTTAACAAAAACGAAGGTTAAATGCAAGAACCCGTTTGTGGGTCCCACCGGGCATGCCTGAAATGTGTACCTTGGAATTTTACCCTTCTCTAATGTGCAAAATAACTAAAAATAAAAATGATAAAATACTAAGAACACCTTAATTATTAGCCTAAGGAGTGATAAGATGAAATACAAACGTAAATTTATTATACCTTCCTTGTTGTTGAAGACTCCTTGGTTGGCCCTTGATTTAGATGAATTTTTGTGCTCCTTGGATGGTTTTTGATGTAGCTAGATTCAAGATTGAATGTGCAAGATGATCAAAGTGGATGGAAAAATGATAGTGAATGCTTGAGAATACAAATTGACAGCATGAGGTTACTCAAATCAAAAAGTGTTGAAAATTCCCTTGAGGAGGGGGTATTTATAGAAGAATTTGAATTCTCTAGAGAATTCAACGGTCAAGATTCATCCAACAAGGTCAAGATGAAGGGCTATGGTGAGTTGAGAACTCACAAGCCCTCACATTTTGACATGTGAATGGTGAAGTGGCTAAGGGGAGATGAGGTGTAAGCGAGGTGGCCAAAAGGTACATGAGGTGGAGGAAGGACAAGTACCTTCCAAGCACCTTGGGGAGTGAGAAGATTTCCTCAAAAAGGGATTCCTTGTCCCCAAGTGGGAGTGAAAGGGACATTTGAGGAATTTTGGAATTCCTCAAAAATCTCATGGGAAAAGGGGAGGTGGTTGAAAATATAAATGTGAATTAAAAATTCACATTCTTAGGAGAGTCTAAAAGATAAAAGGTGAGCTCCAAAAAGGTGGGACTTGGTCACATGTGGATGATGTGACAAGTCCAAGGTTCTAGAAGCTTTAGGATCTAGGATAAATAAATGTGAATTAAAAATTCACATGGGAAAGAGGGGTAATGCTAAAAAGAGGTAAATGCAAAGATTGACTAAAAAGGTGGTGCTAAATATGGCTAATGACCTTGGTTAAGGTTGTGCAAATATTGGATTAAAATAATTAATGAAAGATTAGAGGCAAGTGGCAAATGTAGGAGGATGTGACATAATCTTTGATTAAGAGGATGCACATCATAATCATGAATTAATTAAATTAATTTAGATTAGAGCAAGATCATGGAGGATGTGACAATGAGAGAGAAAATGAAAATTTTAAATTGATTTTAAATCAAAAGGGTAAAAGTGACTAAATTAAATAAATTAGTGTATTTATTTAATTTAGAGAGGAAGAAGGTGAAAGATAAAGCATTTAATTGTTAAATTAAATACTTTACATAAATGAATAAAGGTGTAATATTAATTTAATAAATTAATATTTAATATGATAGACGAAAAGGGAGTAAATTTAATCATATGAGAGTGATTAAATTTAGATGTCTATAGGAAAAATGCAATTTAGGTTTTGAGTCATTCTGTAGTAAGTTTTGAATTCATGGGGATTTGATGTTTTATGACAGTACTGGCATTTGAATTGATATGATTAATTCAAACTCATGTCTCTCTATTGTACAAGCATATCTGAATTTTGAATAAAATGATCAAGGGTTGTTTCATTCATCTCACTGTTGTGGTGTGTATGATTCTTGTTTTAGGTATAATTCAAGGAATTAATTAAAATTCTTGAATGGGATTGTAGGTGGATATGTTCTGTATAAGCTATTTTATTTTTTCTGTCTTATCTTATACCATTTTACGAGAATGGGGGTGCCAATGTACGAGAAGATATTTGGAAACTAGGCATGAAAATTGAAGGTTAAAGAGAATGGGGGTGCCAAACTTACAGTACTCATTGCCCTTGGTGGTCGATTTTCCGTGAGTGCCTCAGCCTCATCACCTGTTGGTGGTATTGACCTTGTTTTCACTCCTCCAAACTCTTCCTCGGTGCTGATATTGACCTTGTTTTCACTCCTCCAAACTCTTCATCGGCGCTGGTATTGACCTTGTTTTAACTCCAAACTCTTCCTCAGCGCTGGTATTCACCTTGTTTTCACTCCTCCAAACTCTTCCTTAGCGCTGGCATTGACCTTGTTTTCACTACTCCAAACTTTTCCTCAGCGCTGGCATTGACCTTTCACTTCTCCAATTTGATGAGTTACAACCTGGTTTCATTAGCTTTTACAATATGTTAATGAAGTTCAAAATTTTGGCACCATTTAGCTAAGTTTTAATATTCTACAATATAGTTAATTATATATTAGCTATATTTTACATAATAAATAATATAATTATTCAACTTATCATAATTAGATATTATATTCTTTAACAAAATTATTAAATATGTATAAAATTATTATAATTAATAATTAATAATAAGTATATTTTTATATAATACAAAATATAATTAATATAATAAATATTTAATATAATAGTAATATATATTAATATGAGAGAGAGAAACTATATTTTGATTGGTTGTTTCATGTCAACAATCAAAGGATGGCATGTGTCCTTGGGGAGTTATGCTCAAGGTAGCATGCCATTTGATTAAAAATATGATAGTTCTCCTTTAAGACCTCTTCAATGTACCCATTGCACACTTAAGGAGACAAAGATAAATATATATAGGGAAGAAAATATAGAGAGAGAGGGAGATAATGACAAACATACAAATAAAAAAGGAGACAAAGAGATAGAGAGGGGTAGAGAGAT